>JAHWFO010024529.1:430-13140 GCA_023313115.1 Rhysida immarginata | reverse complement strand
TCAATGATAACTCCCAGATACTTGTAGTTGTCTACCACGTCCAGTTTCTTATTGAACACAACAAGAGAATATGGGGAATGCTTGAGCTTCCTATTGAGGTACAAAGCCTTTCACTTTCTGACGTTAAGGTTCAACTTCCAGCAGATAAACCATTCTACGAACTGCTTCAAGGCGCACTGCAGCCGAGTGATAACGTGCCAGCTGGTCAAAAGCTTTACTGACATCAAGAAATACCACCCCACAGTATCTGGCGAGGTTCACGGGGGTGCTCAGGTCTTCAACGAGCTTCCTTATCTGCATCAGACAAGAGTGGGAAGCACGAAAGCCAAACTGCTCTTCCCGAAAAAGGTCATTTGCTAGACAGTGCTCTGGGAATCTGACGAGAATCGTTTTCTCCAACACTTTGGACATCGAGGGCAGCAGGCTAATAGGTCGGTAACTCGCCGGAATTGCAGGATTTTGCCCCTGCTTGGGAATATTCAACACAATAGATTGCTTCCAAGCCACAGGGAAGTAAGAAAATTTCCAACAGACCTTAATGATATTAGTGAGATAGTCAATAAAGTTCTTCGGGAGATTTATAAGGGCGTTATTACTCACCTTGTCTCTTCCTGGAGCCTTCTTCTTTTTCAGTTTACTTATGATGGTGGCGACCTCTCCAGCCTCGATGCTGTTCTTCGTTAAATGCTGTGGGACTTCATCAAAGTTGACTATACCTTCTTCCACACGCTGAGACATGATTTCGTTCTCGAGCTTATCGTTGGTAGGAGTAACAAACTGCATTTCCAGTGAATCTGCAATGACTTGGGCCTTGTCCTAATCAGTTTGCAGATAGTCACCTTGTAGTGTACGGAGTGGAGGAAGCGTAACTTTCTTCTTCTGTAAAGCTGTGACCATACTCCAAATGGAATTGTCGCGAGCCGACAAGCTTTTGAGTTTTTCATTCCATCTAGCGTCGCGAAGCTCTTTTATCTCCTCTTCAACTCTTCGCACTAACCTGTTGTACTTGGTTTTGAGTCGAGGTTCACGATAGCGTTGCCAAAGTCTACGGGTCCTGTTTCTTTCAGAAATTAGGCGTTGGATTCCAGGAGAGAGTTGGATTCGATGAGAAAGTTTATTCTCTGATGGATACTTACTGACTTCTATGGCACTGTTAATACATCTGGTGATGTCATCAACAAGTTGATCGATGTCCTCTGTACAGTAAGCAACGTCGGGATGGTAGCCATAGTCCTTAAGAATATCTTTGTAGAGCCTCCAGTCTTGATGATGTACGAGTTCCTCTCGGAAATTTATGTCAACATTGTCAAAGTACAACGCCACAGACTTGTAGTCAGAAGAAAGGTCATCAATCGTGAAGATATTGTACGGTTTGAAGAAACCCTTCAAGAGCGAGATGTCCAAAACGTGACTACTAGGGGAGTGGTCGCAGTAGTAGGTGTCCTCCACAGGTCCAGCAGCGATGATATCATCTCTACCTTGTATGTACCTATAGAGAATCATGCCGTTGTAATTCTGCGTTCTGGAGTTCCAGCTTGGATGCTTGGCATTTAGGTCACCAGCCAGGACGAGATTTATAGTTAACTGGCAATCTAATTTATAGTAAACAGGAGTGGATTGTCCACCAATCAGCATACCAGAATACCAATCTGACGTTTTGGATTTCCCGTTTCGGATTTCCTTGACTGGTGGGCTAAAAATGATTCAAGTTTTTTAGGAAAAGGCGTCTATTAGGCGGACCTATTAGAGAACTCGTTTCCGGTTGACAAATATAGCAATTTCGCCTAATAAGTCATCTCTTCTCGAATGACGTCTCTCTTCTCTTTTGAATGACGTCTGGTTGTTTAGCATGTTCTCTTCTGTGTCTTCTATTTCAATTTCCTCGTTTATGGCAATTCCCTTGGCTCCCTTTCCTTTCCATAGTATCTGCATGCATTGCTTAATCGGCAGCATTCTGTGTTTCTTCGTGATTAGTTGTTCAGCGTATGCTGATATTTTTTTTTTATTGATCGAAGATGTTCTGTGCTCTTTGAACCTGCTGATGAATGAACGTTTCGTTAATACGATATAATACGCTTCACAGTCCTGGCATACTAATTTGTAAGCACTGCTTAGCTTGAGAACTCTTCATCGTCCTTCCTCTTCCTAGGCTTAAAAATACACTTGTTGTTATTCCTTGTTCTAAACGCTTGTTGCTATTGGAATATATTGGTAATCTTCCTGTTCCTGGGATGGATGGATGAAAATGTTGCATTCCGTTTATTTTCTGCATTCTCTGTGAGCGTTGGCGATTCATCTTCCCGCTTTAAGTTTCTGAGCATGGATTTAGTGACATTCTTCGGAAACTCGATGGTTTTAGCCTATTCGTAAGTCGTAGCGATCTTTTTTCTCATGGCTTCTCGTGTGATGGACTACGTCTTCGCCCGATGAAAGCATTGTCGTATGGCCGCCGTTTTGTGTTGTATCGTGTGATTAGAAGCGTATGGCATTATGTTCGCTGTAATAGATGATTTCCTACAGACTTAAAATTGGAGTCTTCATGTTCGATTGCTCTTCCCAATGCGTAGAATTAGATTTTCAGTTAACTTATCACTTGTTACTGTTTAGCCCAGCCTTGAGAATGCTGTAAAACTGAAACACGTCAGGAATATACACTAGTATCCATATCGTTTTTGGACCTGGTATATCGCCTAGAATTCCTGCGTTTTCTGAGCAATGCCGGGTTCTCTGCTAGTCTTCTATTAATTAAAAAAGGATGCTTATTTGTTTGTGGGTTTGTTTTTTAATACAAATCTACAGTTTTAATCCTATCTTGATGAAATTTTCCGTACTTGATCTTCAAAGCATGAGGAAGGTCACTGTGTATCTCATATTTCGAAATAACAATAATTATTTATTAAAAATCGATATTTATAGTTATGGCAAGGCATATTAATGACAAATATATCATGGCCAACAATGCAAGACAAAGTTTGTGCAACAATAGTTATCGACAATGGTACCAACACGCCATTCGCAAACATTCTGCACGAACCAACAATATATATCTCATTGTGTTTCAAATGTTTTTTTGAAGAATACCATCCAGTACGTTGTATTCGACACACCTAACTGTAAATATTCTTCGATTATTTTGTTAAAACGATTAATTTATTTTATTATGGCGCCCAATATGGGCAAGAAGCAAATACATCAAAACCTGAACACAAGAAGAAATGAAAAGTTAAACTTGTTTTTTCTTTAAGATCAATATATGTTTATGAATTATTTACACTTATATAACAGATTTTATTATCATAATTAGTTGAAAATGTGTTCCTTATTGCTTGTTAAAAATATTTTTTTCATTATAACGGCATTTTATAACAGAAAAATATTTTAAAAAGTGAACGATTGCACAGTTACAAAACATTAAAAGAAAAAATAAAACAAAGCCTAACACGGGTGGGTTCGAACTCGAGATCTTACGGTTCGTATGCCAGGACGTTACCTGTTCAGCTGCCGCTGTTGTGATGATTGCCCAAGGTAAAGTTTACACTAGTTATATAACACAGACTTTAAAAGGGACTTTACTCGAAAATTAAGCCAAGTTAGAGGCTGCGGACTTGGTTTTACGAAAAGGACATATCAGAGTACCATCCTACTAAAGGGCATCAAAAAACTCGATTGTTCGTTGGTGCCCTGTCCTTGTGAGTATACGTATTGAAGCTATTAAAGGTTGGGCTTTTACTGTTTCATCGAGCAATGCAAACTGTTTGCCTCCCCCTCATATCCCTCTCTCTCTCTCTCTCTCTTTCTTTCTTTCGCTCTCTCTCTTTCTCGTTTAAACTATTCTTCTACAATATTTTTGTTCTGCCTTATACAGAATAAAGCTTTTATATTATACCATAAGTGGTGCTACTTGGACACATAGGGGCAACATGAACACAAAGCACATCATGTCCATTCCTGTGTTACCAAAATGAGATTAGGTTATGTTTTTTTTTTACTTGTGTTTTTTTATGTTTAAAAACGATGCGCACGTATCAAAAGACTCCAGGGTCAAAACCCTACATGAATTACAAAGTGGAAGACCTGGAAAAAGATATGGATGCAGTTCGGCATGGGATTTCAGAAAAATAGCCGCAGAAATTTTCAAAGTGCTTCGTGGAACATTAGTACGGAAGATGCTTGGAAGAAATATGAAACCTGTTAGACACCCGACCGTTTTAAGTAAGTCTGAGGAGCAGCTGATTTCTGAAACCCTAGCTACTGGGGTTTCCCCTTGACAAAGGCCAACATTCGAGATGTAAAAAATACCTGGATAAATAAGGAAAGCAGGTCCAGGTCTTTAAGGACAACACCCCAGGTCCAGATTTTATCGATTCTTTTATCGCCAGAAATAAGTTATCCATCAGGGTTGCATCAAACATCAAGCGGTCCTGGTCGCCAGAAAACCAACATAACATTATCGCCTGTTTTAACAATGGTGAGCTTGCCCTTTCCTCAGTGAAAGGCATAAACCTATACACTATGATGAGACGAATGTCACTGATGACCCTGTTGCTAAATTAGTCATAATGCCAAGAAACACAGAAAGGGTGGAAAGAGTGCAAGAACGTTGGGCTTCGATCAGTATTATGGTTTCTAGAAACGCAAATGGAGATTTCATCCTCCCCTGGTAGACTATAAAGCAAAAAACATATATGACAACTGGACTCAAGGTGGACCAGCCGGTTCAAATGAGGAGTTGATCGACCAAATCTGAAATCAGGTTTTAGAACAACTGGCTTGCATCTTCCTAATCCGAATGAGGTGTTGTAAAGGATTCAGGATGGTCTAGATGAGAGTGAAAACAGAGATACATGTGGAAGATTTTTAGATTCAAGTTTACTAAAGCTGTTACAGAAGCACCGAGGAAGTGGCGAGAAAAAGATAAAAAAATACAACCAGGTACATATGCTTCAGTTGTTGTAATTTCCACAGAAGCTGAGGCAGAATTACCACTGGCAATGCCTGAGATTACTACTGGTGATGTACAAGTTGCTGCAATCAAGATCAGCCTTCTTCGTCAGACATCCAAACAAAAAGTCTTGGAAAAGAAAGGCCAGTTCAGAAGGTACGTACAGGAAAAAAGATCGACACATCTACAACCCTTGGCAAAAAGTATGGAATGATTCATTCATTCTCACCTGGTGTCGCGCTATTGGAATTATAATTTTAAGCAATCTAAAAATACCAAAAATTAAACGCCAAAATAATAAAAACCAATCAATGGCACAATTGAGAGACCACATTTCATTTAAATCAAATTTTTCCTCAATACTAACTCTATCTAGTCTTGAACAAAGTCTTTATCTTGATTGCTGTCGTCGAAAATTTCTTCATCTTCAGAGTCTTCGCAGCAGGAACAGTTGTAATATCGATGTGTATTTCCATTGTTATAGGTACCACAGATCCAATATTTGCATTTCAGACACTGTTTCCAGTCAATCCTACTCCACCTGTCGTCTTTCAAATTTATGCGGCAAATACCGCAAATATTGTACATTATTTTAAGATTGTTTAAAGTTATTTTAAGGTTAACTGTAAAAGATTTCATGAAACATTTGGAAGAAGAAATAAATACAGTTTTAATAAAATTTCCTTCGTATTCTTCAATGTTTAACTCAATAAAATGTATATATTTTTACATAAAGATACATTTGTAAACTTATGTAATATTGATAAAGATCCTTCAGTATATATTGACCATCCAACATGCAAACTAAGAGTTTTTCCCGCAAACGAAATTTATTGTTCAAAAAGCCCCGGCAACAGAGCTACTTAAAAACTACTTTAGATATTTTCATTATGATAGCT
This sequence comes from Rhysida immarginata, assembly GCA_023313115.1. Lineage (NCBI taxonomy): Eukaryota > Metazoa > Arthropoda > Chilopoda > Scolopendromorpha > Scolopendridae > Rhysida > Rhysida immarginata. The sequence goes on along the minus strand of JAHWFO010024529.1, from coordinate 7,299 downwards.
ATTAATCCTAACAGTTGGCTCGGTACGATGAACATGTTTTTGTTGCCCTAACTCTATTTTTTTCACTTTGAATCTCGAAAATATGCAAAAAACGTGTTCAAGTAGCCCCACTTTACGGTAATTCAGTTTAATATTTTTTTAATTATTTACAATTTACAAATCACAATCAATCATTTACACTATGAAATTAAAATATAATAAGGCTTACCGATGTATCTCGAAAGAGCAATAAATGCTCACAAAAAAAAGAAGATACATCGAGATTGAACACATAATTGGGAAATAAAATAAAATTGTTACTATAAACGAAAAATTATTATACATATACACGATAATACGATATTAAAATCATAAAATTATCTTTTTTATATACAATACAAATAATTTTTTTATACAAGATAAATAGTTTTTATAAAAAAATATTATTCAAAATAATAGAATACAAAAGATATATAAAAAATACATAAAATCATAAAATTATCTTTTTTTTATACAATACAAAACTTTTTATAAAAATAATGGTAAAAAATATCAGAAAATATTAAGATCTACAAGGCTGTTTAACCAGCACTTATTAGTAATTGGTAAAAAATTATCTTTTTTATTACAATCTTTAATATCATTTGGCATTAAATTGTACATACGGATACTCATATAATCAATTTGATGACACGCGAAGGAAAGTCAATAGATTGCTCTGCGTTTCTCAATGCGTATTGAATAACTCTATATTTTGGTTTATTATCATGATAAAATTTTTGTGAATATCCACTTAAACAGTTTAAATATAATTTTTGTAAATCTAAAATTTCTTGGTTTTGGGTCTTTTGAAAATTGCTAACAACAGATTTTTGTAAGGCTCTGAGTGGCTTTAAATAGATTGCATAAATTCCTTCCCATATAACTATCATATACTGTAAAGCGGAGTGAAATAAGGCCATATAAATAATTTTAATCATAGAATAATTAAGAAATGCATGTAGCGTCTGATTGTGACTGTAACTGATTTAAGTCGTTGAAAGAGATTAACTCCAATTTAGCTTATAATCAATAATGACACCAAGATATTTGTAACTGTTAACTTGCCTTATACTAGGATATACAATTTTTGATATTAATGCAATCATGTGTATGGCATTTAATATTTTTGATTAAGTCATTATTGGATATAAACTACTGTATTTCTAATGTAGACAGTTTCCTGTACATTTAATTATATTCCATTCTCATTTAACCACTTATTTATATTTAATATATCAATTTCTGCTTCTTTATAATTTGTAAAATCATCTCTTTTGTGTAAGTCAAGACCAAATCATCAGCATAACCTTGTATATGTCCATTCCAGTTTTGGCTGAAAATATCATTTATATATAAAAGAAACAAAATAGGGCCCAAATTCGTTCCTTGGGGGACGTTAATTTTATTCCTTTCTGAAGTACTATATTCATTTTCAAACTTTAAAATTTGTTGTCGACGCAATAAGTAAAAGGAAAGCCGTGCATGAACGAGACCCCTAATTCCATAATGTTGCAGTTTTCTAAGCTGTTTACAGAATCAAATGCTTTTTTTAGTCAAGAAAAATTGAAGTAGGAAAGAAATAATTATCAAGTGAGGTCGTTATTAATGAAATTAAATTACGAACTGCCATTTCAGTACTTTTACCTTTTTGAAAGCCGTATTGCTTACATGAAATAATAATATATTTTTGTAAGAAATTTAACAAACTTTTTTTTTTCCAGTTTCATATTTGAATTTATTTTTTCAAACACTTGTCATTTTTTTCTTGCACAGAAGACACTGGAGCTGGAAGAGGGTATTGATGGGTTGGTGGATGAGATAAAAATGTAAGAATAAATCAAAATTTTACCATTCTTGATGTTGGTAAAATCTAAAGAAGGTTCACTTAAACTTTAAGCATAGTTTTCATTTTTAGATAGCAAAGCTTGGGTGGGGATCTCTATCACACACACTCATTCCGATTTAACTTACAGATAATTAAGATTTCATTTCAATACTACTACTATTTTACCTTTTCAGTGAGACGCGTATGTTTTTAAAACCTTTTTTTCGTAGTGAGTGATAGCTCCAAACCTTAAACTATAGCCAGCCCACAATAGCCAAACATACGCGGGTTCTGTGGGGAATGCATGGCGTTAGCAGGTGATGCTACTTGAGTGCCTGCCACTAATGCATTCGATCTCAAGAGCGCTGATTAATACGTATTTTTCAGTCAATTGCTGGTGAAATTGCTAAGTTGTGTTCGACCAGAGCGTGTTTAATTTATTCCTCCGGATTTCAGCGGTTTTGGGGCAAATTTAAAGTGCTTTTGTGCTGCTAATATAGTTGATGTCGAATCATCAGGCACGCACATGGTTGACGTCGATATACAGGCATCCGAGAGTTTTCCCAGCTATTTTTCAGTGTTTGTCACTTGTTAGACTTGGAAGGAAGTATAGAATGATGACGATGAATTATTCAGTTTAGTCTCGAATAATTATTTAATTATCTAATAATATAATTCTGTACGTCTGTCTGAGCAATACCGCCTAGAGACAAAGCCTGCTAACGGAAAAAATCATACATTGTTACATTATTAGTAGAAATATAATTAACAATATCCTATCGGAGGTGATGTAACAATGTATTACGTTTTCGCGCTCAAGCTTTGAGTACAGGCGTAACCACCAAGAGAGAAGGCCTCTGTGATGAAACTTAATCACCATATTTAGGGCATTCTTATTCGTAATCCTACCAATAATAAGCCGAAACTTTGCCCTAATTATGATGATGTAACAATGCATTACTTTTCAGAGGCTTTCTCTCTCGGTGGTTATGGTAGGGGTTAAGCCGACGCAATCTAAACAAGCCGTGGCACTGATTTTGTGACATCATGCAAAAAGAAATTTACAAAAACAAAATAAAGATATTTAAAATTTAAACAAAAACGATTTATTAAAAAGTAAATGACCCATAATAATACTTTTAATTATACTTATTTATTTATCTAAAATACAAAATTCATATTTCAAAATATCCTATCGGTTTTCGTGACGTTTCAAGAATAGAAATCACGTAGTGCCATGGCTTAGTACTGATCGTATCGGCTTAACACCTCCTATAGTCCATCCAGCCTTAGTTTGCGCGAAATGTGATGGACGTTTCAATTGTTAGACATTGTTACAACAGAAATTGAACAATACATAACAATTAACATGTCCTTCACATTTCGCGCAAACCAGCGCTGGATAAACTATAGACAGAAGGCCTGATCACGGAAACGTCATACATTGTTACATCATTACTCGACCAGATTTAGGGCTTATTATTGGTAGAAATAGCATTAACAATGGTCGACTAATGATGATGTCACAATACATGGCATTTCGATTATCAGGCCTTATATCTAGGTGGTTTTGGTCGACTTTAGTAGAGGTGGTGTTGGTCTGAGGCCAACGAAAAAAGGTATTGTCATGTGCTGAGGCAGTGGAAGACAATTATACATGTACACAAGTAATGAGGGGGAATAAAAATGAACTTTAATTCACACTCAGAATTAAAAGTGTCCAAGAGGGGCTCACGGCTGCACTCTTTTAAACTACAATTACAAATCGTGATAGTTACAAAAATAAACAGTGAACTCAATGGTCCTTCTTAAATATGCCGCATAAAACTTCTATGCAAATACAGAGTAACAATATAGGTGTATATAGTACCCAGTTCTCGTTTAACCGAACAAGCCTTAGAATTACATAGAACATCAGTATGGCTTCCAATGGAACTTAAAGTTCCATCCAATAATGCGCAATAGCATTAATATTAAACTTACACATTAGGAGCAACGAGCCTTATAGTGACCTGACTGCTCGACACGCATAACTGCGGTATCTGTCTACATGGATAATAGCTCTGGCACCCCAAATGTCTTTTTAGGACTACATTAGGACTTCCATTCTGTAATGCCAAATAGCATTAATATTAAACTTCCATATTAGGAGCAACGGGCCTTATCATCAACAACTGCACGAGACGCAATTACTTCAGAATAAATAAATGTAGCTAATGACAAGGACACCCACCTGTCTTCTTAATAATAATTAAATTACTTGGATCCTAATCCAATATGCAATTTCATGGATCAAAATCCCGGGTGCAATAACCCTCCTTAATACAATAACGTAACCAGAAAGAACTACCTGCGAACCCCTGATACCCGCTATATCCATGAGATAAAATCCATCCTGCGAGAGATAAATATAAATGTAAATGAAGAAGCCGTCCTAAGAAGGACGCACCTAGCTCTAAGAAAAAAGAACAAGTCAGGTTTGCGAGAAAATTAATCCCAACGCCAGGGACCCAGAAGGATAATGAGCGTCTTGATGTACTGGTTTACGGGGATATTAATTCCAACGCCAGGGACCAGCACATAAGACGTAACAGAAGGTGAATATCGCCCTGAAAAGGCCGCACCGTGAAATGAAAATAATGAAATGATACCTGAAAAGAGAGTAGAGTGATACCTTGAAGAGCTAGTCCGTTTTGATCGTCCTGATCTTCCTGAGCCTAGGTTCCGTCCCAATGGGACAAGACCCCCTAAAGTGCATTAGATGTGGTGGACAGCACACATCAAGCTACACGAAATGTCCAAAGTACCCCCAGGTTCAAAGGATGTCTAGTTCTAAAGTGACAGCAGGCAAATCCTATGCTTCCGCTGTGTCTACGCCGGAAGATAAAGGCCTCAACATCAACGACCTACCAGGTATGTATAAGCAATTAGGACGTATCTTTAATCTGTTTTCTAATCTAGGCAAAAGTTACCCACAGTTGAGTGGGCTCCTTACGATCAACTAATTTTAGTATGGCTGCACAACGTTATACTGTAATCAACAAAGGTGAACTTCGGTGCGTGATGTGAAACGCTAGGGGCATTCCCCGAAAGCGTATCGAGTTTCACAACCTTCTGATAAATCACGAAATTGACGTGGCTTTCCTCTGTGAAACTCACCTCAAACCAAGCCAAGACTTCAAGTTACCTGGGTATTGTGTGTACTGTAAGGATCGAATGGCTTCAAATGCTGGAAGATGTGCATCTGGGGGCGCTGCGATCATCATTAAGAGGGGAATTCAACACCAAGAATTAGTATCCAAGTCTTATGCAGGTATGGAATCAGCCTCCATCATTATCAATGACGTCTCCTGTGGTGAAGTGAAGTTCGTAGCGCTCTACAATTCACCTAAACATTATCTTGACATTTGCGAGCTTGATGTACTCTTCAGTGGTGACACTCCAGTCGTCCTGGCTGGTGACCTAAATGCCAAGCATCCAAGCTGGAACGCCAGAACGCAGAATTACAACGGCATGATTCTCTATAGGTAAATACAAGGTAGAGATAATATCATCGCTGCTGGACCTGTGGAGGACACCTACTACTGCGACCACTCCCCTAGTAGTGACGTTTTGGACATCTCGCTCTTGAAGGGTTTCTTCAAACCGTACAATGTCTTCACGATTGATGAACTTTCTTCTGACCACAACCCTGTGGCGTTGAACTTTGACAATGTTGACATAAATTTCCGAGAGGAACTCGTACATCATCAAGACTGGAAGCTCTACAAAGATATTCTTAAGGACTATGGCTACCATCCCGACGTTGCTTACTGTACAGAGGACATCGATCAACTTGTTGATGACATCACCAGATGTATTAACAGTGCCATAGAAGTCAGTAAATATCCATCAGAGAATAAACCTTCTCATCGAATCCAACTCTCTCCTGGAATCCAACGCCTAATTGCTGAAAGAAACAGGACCAGTAGACTTTGGCAACGCTATCGTGAACCTTGGCTAAAAAACCAAGTACAACAGGTTAGTGCGAAGAGTTCAAGAGGAGATAAAAGAGCTTCGCGACGCTAGATGGAATTAAAAACTCAAAAGCTTTTCGGCTCGCGACAATTCCATTTGGAGTATGGTTAGAGCTTTACAGAAGAAGAAGAATGTTATGCTTCCTCCACTCCGTACACCGCAAGGTAACTATGTCAAACTGATCAGGACAAGGCCCAAGTCATTGCAGATTCACTGGAAATGCAGTTTGTTACTCCTACCAACGATAAGCCCGAGAGCCAAATCATGTCTCAGCGTGTGGAAGAAGGTATTTTCAACTTTGATGAAGTCCCGAAGCATTTTACGAAGTACAACATCGAGGCTGGTGAGATCGCCAACATCATAAAAAAACTGAAAAAGAAGAAGGCTCCAGGAAAAGACAAGATGAGTAATAACGCCCTTATGAATTTCCCATAGAACTTTATTGAATTTCTCACCAATATCATTAGCGACTGCTGGAAATTTTCTTACTTCCCTGTGACTTGGAAGAAATCTATTGTGTTGAGTTTCCCAAAGCAGGGGCAAAATCCTGCAATTCCCGCGAGCTACCGACCTATTAGCTTGCTACCCTCGATGTCCAAGGTGTTGGAGAGAACGATCCTTTTCAGATTCCAAGATCACTGTCTAGCAAATGACCTTTTACGGGAAGTATCATCGCTCTTATGGGTCGCAACAGCGCCCTCAGCATTGACAACAAGCTACTTCTGTACAAATCGATTATCCGGACCATACTCCTCTATGGCATGCCTGCGTGGGCGACTATCTGTAAAAGCAGATGGAGTGAACTACAGTCATTCCAGAATGTTACCCTGAGGACCATTGCCCAGCTGGACAGAAGGACGGTGAAAAACCAATCCATCCACCTCGATTTAGACATGGCCCATATCGTTAAGTTTATACAGGATCTCCTTTTGATTATGATACAGAAGATGAAGACTCACGACAATAAGCTTGTGAAAGGGATACTGGAGAACTCAATGAATATGAA
>JAHWFO010024520.1:0-34771 GCA_023313115.1 Rhysida immarginata | reverse complement strand
GCAGATAATTGCTAAGAAGTGTTTCTAAATTTATTCATTGTTTTTTTGTCGTTTTGTTTACTTAGATAAGCCAACACGGAACTTTACGTAGCGAATGGAACCACTCTTACGTACTGTTTTATTAATTTCGCCTAATTTATAATCTGAAATTACGTCTTGCAGAAGGAAAAAAAAGGCAAGAGATATCATCAACATTCACGTATATAGAATCAGAAAGCCGTGTGATGGCATTAAGTAAAATTGATAAAACGTTACTAAGAAAAATAATATGATTACAACAGGCAAATAAAACGTTATTTTTAACCAGTAATAATATATACAACTTCCCTGAAGAGATTTGAAGTCAGATATATTCAAATTTAGTTTGATTACCTCATTAAATAAGTCGAACGTTATAAAAATTTGCCATTCTTACACAGCTTATTTATTGTGATTATAAAATGAAAGGATTAAACAAGCTTTGCCTAATTCCGTAACAGACAATTTATGATAAATAAAAACCGAAAAAAATGAACCAATGGAATGCCTTAAAACAGATGGCGCTATTTACTATTGAAATTTAGAATAAAAACATGTAGAGATAAACTTGAAATACAACAGAGAAATAACCTAACCTCAACAAGAACATCACGATAAAAATGGAAACTCAATAGAATGACAGTACAATGGGTTTATAATATAAAACTACATTTCGATGCTTTTTGTGATGTTTTTAACACTAATATTTTATCAAAATTTGGGGGAACTAAGTCTTCTCTAAAAATTACTAATAACTTCAACAAAAAGGATTAATAACTAAAATAGTTTTAATTTAATTGCTGATCTTCTTATGAAACTATACAATAATACTGTAACCATATTAAATTTCAAGTAGTATTACAAAATTTGACGAAATTTTCTTGAAATTATATGTTAAATATATTTATCGTCTGAGAAATGTAAATTGGTATCAAAATTGTTTATCATTTATAATATTTTTAACTTCATATAATTTTACGTCAACATATTTAAGATATGAATACGGGCCCGTATTAAGGATTTTTAAAGGAAAATGTTGCTATCAAAGAGGAGGGGGTTCTATTATTATGTACTTTACAATTAATTTAAGGTTCGAGGCGTTTAATAATTACATCATCAATGCTTTTTCATTTCTCAAACTTTCTTTCCTTCTGCTCACCACAAATGTAGTGGTTAAGTCCCTAGTTCATGGATACGACCTTACATAAATAAACCTGTTAATATATTAATATCAACACAGCATTTCGTCGATAAAGCATTCTATTATTGTCATACATACACACTACTAGACAGAGTAACTGAACTACCCCAAAATGTGACAGGAACAAATCACTTTGTCAATAGATAAGTACCCGAAGACAGTTTATGTGATATTAGTGACGTCTGAATGACGTCTCAGAGCTCGTGATTTCAATGTGTCCGCATGTCACACTGATAAACATAAAATGCCACTCAAGAAAAATACCATTATCCTCATAGAGGATGTCTGGGCATCGAAAGCGACAGGAAAAAATCATAAATGCTGGACAGAAAAATCATAAATGCTGCTTGTACTGACTATTGATAGTACTGACTGATCATAGAGGATGCCTGACCATCGAAAGCGACCTCTGTATCACATTTGGAACCGTTTGAAAAGGGCCGAATTGCGGGCTTGCACGAACCTAGTTGATCTGCTGGATGAATTGCCTGTCATGTGAACTGTGAAGTGAGCACCATGACCAGGTGTATGGAGAGAGGAAGAGCGCACGTCAAAGCAAGCCCAAAATATTAATGATCCTCACCTAGGTGTCTGCTATAGAATTCTTGGGTTCTTACCTCAAATCATACCAGTCAAGCTTCGCACTCATGTGTTTATCTGTTAGAGGAGAGATTTTCACTTCACTGCAGTGGCACAAATATTAGGGCTATTTGGTATCCGCCTGTGAATAGTATTCTTTATTCTTTGAAACATTAAATCCTGAATCAAATCTGGAAAAATCATGCATCTCATTTTTCAGTAAATGAACGATCAGCGCTAACCAAAATATTTATAAATCTATGATGTTGTTAGCCTTTGTTGTCACAAGCGTCATTTGATCGTAGGTACAAATCAAAAATTTATTACAATAGTAATTTGTTTAGGAGCTCGGGTAAAGGCGTAAAGGGGCGATAAAATTTTGTAAAGGTACGGCCACACAGAACGCTACGCGACGGACGCGACGAATGCTATTTTCGCTCCGATTTGTATACAAGTCTGTTTATTTCATTGCTTTTTTGAAGATTTACGTATAGAGACAATGCTTACTACAATTATAATTATGCCAAATGGTTTTTTTCTTTCATAGTATTTCGGAACGATATGTACTGAGGCTTCACAATGCCAAATATTAAGATAAAGGAGTAACTTGCTTTGATTTTTGTTCCTGAAGTTTGAAAAATACAGGAATAAACGATGAAGCTAGATAGTTTGCTATCTATGTGAAGCCATTATTTTTTATTCTTTGGTATTTATTTGCTCAGAAACGCCATAATCGTAGCATATTCACATGATTGAAATCACCGAAAGCAAAAAATTAAGATGCGTCCACACAAACCGCGACGGACGCAATGGACGGGACGGCCGCCACGCGTCCAAAATATTTGCGCCTCTATTTACATTAAGTGGCCACACAGAGCTGCGACGCTACGGACCTAAAAGGAAAGCTTAAAACGCAAGTGGAAAGGGAGCCCAGCGACCTAAAAGTTTGATGGAAGAGAGAAAGAGTTTTCTCATCGAAATGGAAGTGAAGAATCATTTCAACGGAAAAACGAGGACAGATAGAGAACGGTATCGAAAAAGAAGGCTAAGATGAACGGAATAGATTTAAGAGAACTGTTAATTACGGTGCAACATTAACGAAGGGAAACGGCAATAATGCAGGCAATGTCGAGGAGAAGGTTAGTGCTTTTATGGGACTCAGTGATATTTTTCCGTCTCGTAACTCAGCTAAAGAGTTAAAGCTTGAGAATATACGCAGATCTGCTTTTTCTTAATGGACAATTTTAATGTCATCAGAGATCTATTCTTTCATGCGTATGTTAACTTCACTCTCGCTTTCTGAATGGGTAACGCTATGTGAAATATAATTTCTTCTAGAATTTTTATCTGAAGAGGACTTGAGACACAGAATCTGGGCTTTCCAATATGACAGGATAATAGGAATTTTCCTGGGAGTCTGAAAGCTTTTTTTCACCGCAAATCTAGGACAATTAAAAGTATGTTAACTTACTTGCTTTTTTATCCGACATTGATGATAATGTTCCATTATTCATCCGGATTTTCACGTCTCAATAATTTTTCCTTTGAACATAAATTATTGGAAATGAATGCCAGTATGATTTGTAACGAAACAGAGGAGCCTACTTGTTGATACATTTGGATAATAATTTTTCTCCATTAAAGGCATCAACCTATTGCGTGAAATCCGGACGAGTAATGGAGCTAAGCAGAGCTAATTTTTAATATCCGGAATGTTGATTGTCATTTTATTTTAAGAAAATTGGAAGTTAATTTCTCCTCATCTAATTGTGCCTTTTGTGTCTGCTTAAATGATGTCAAATAATGGAAACAGATTATTTTTTTTTTTAATTTAATTTATGAATCGGGATCCAATACGTCCATCCAGGGCCTGTATGGCCAGAGGCCGACGAGTTGGGTCCCTGGATGGACCTGGATCTGGATTCACGACTGCTGTATGATGGTCGCAGCAGCCGGTGGGGGGGGGGGGTGAAGACTGTCTATCACTGATGGTCGCCCATCCGGTGACTAGCCGTGCCTAATGTAGCTTAACATTACAGTTGTGTTTAGTGAAAGCCCACCAGGCTGGTGACCACTAATTTAAGTTTTTGTGTCTTTTCATGAAAAATTATTTATTTTTCTTTATTTATTTCGACGGACCCTTCGAATTTCGCCTACCCTGTATCCCAGTCCGATCCCCCTTACGTCGCTCCCCTCTTCCCCGGTCTTGCTCGCCCGCTCCGGCATCGTCACCCCACTGCCGCTGAACATTTGCTCCCTCCACTCAGAAATCTCAGGTTTTTTATTTATTTTTATTTATTATTATTATTATTATTATTATTATTATTATTATTATTATTATTATTACCGTCTTATACTAGTTATTTATTTATATTAGTTTCTTCCTTCCTAATTTCTGTAAGCGTGCTAGTTTCCCAGGTTTTCCGCCCGCTTCCTTTTGCCCGCTTCTTTTTCCTCCTTCCTACCTCTGTCATTGGCTCCGTTTTTCTATTTTTAATCTTTACTCTCACTATTTTATTATTTTTTTTTTAAATTTTTTCTTTTCGTTTTCACTCCATTAGCTTACTCTGTCCACTCCATTAGCGTCACATGACCCTGCCTGTGGCTCTGCCTTCCCCGTTTCAACTGCTCTGACTTTGACTATAGCTATCAGGTTTCATTTCCCTCCTTGGACCCCTTTTCTCCCCCTCCAACTCTTTCTCATCTTCATCCCCCTATGCATCACCACCTAAGGTGGCCAAACGTTTTTTACACCCCCTTCCTAGCTGAAATCTTTTGCTTAATAGTCCTTCACCTTTTCCCTATCTTTCCAACTGTATCCAAAATGACCGGACCTAGAACCTCCAACTCAATTCCCGCCATAGAGGAGATGGACAATATTAACGACCTACCAGTAAAAGACATTATCAAGCTGATTACTGCTAACGAATCAGCCATAGCCAGCATACTTAAAAGCAAAACCTCTACCGCAGAACAAAAGAAGAAAATATCATCCTTTCTCCAAAATGTCAAACTCTGGATTCAAACTAGAATTTTTGACCCGCCCAATGCCATCGAAACCGAAGAAGTTACTCTCGAAATCAGTGATAAGGCGATACAATGTGAAATTACCAAAAGCGACATGGTTGCCTCCCCCAACCAGCAAAGTGAAGACCACGGCGACGACGCTGCATGCCACTGTGCGATTAATGGCGAGTTTCAAGAACAGCCTCACCAACCACGTACCTGCCATCAATGCCAAGAGGATAACTTCACGACATCACTTGATGCCAAATTTGAACAATTCAAAATCACGTTTTCTCTCCTTTCCTGCAACAGACAATGGACACCGTGAGACAAATGTTCCACGAACCTTAGAGCAATTTAAGAGAACTACTAGAACATCTCCTCCTGAACACCAAGTCTAATTTCTCACCCATAATGGAAGCTTCTGTTGATTCTAGCCAACAGCAACAACTCATCCCTAACGAGTACAGATTCCCTACTCCTCAACTGCCACAGCAGATGCAACCCGCCACATTTCCCCTTCTCGATCCCTCCCATGATGATGCAAACCCTAAGCTCATACCTGGCCTCATCCATACAACTGCTTTTCCAGCTGCCAACACTTCCCTCCTCCCGTTGCAAAGCCCATCAGAACTTTGCCCGACGTTTCCACGAAATATCTCCAATCCGAGAGCCAGTTCATCAACTGAACTTGATAGTTGGGGTATTCCCTTACGTACCCCAAATACAATACGTCTATGCCTCGGCAACATTGACGATGGTGTGTCTCCACAACAATTAGTAAACACGTTAAACAAAATCGGACTATCTGTCTTACAATGTGGCCGTTGGACAACTAAGTCAAATAGCCCCTCTCGCCTTTTCTTCGTCAGAGTGCGACAGGACCTTAACCGTAATGTATTCAAAGACATTAAATGGCCCAATGGTGTCTATCTCCGAGAATACCATGGCCGTAACCCTGATCTTTGACCAGATTCTTTCGGGCTAACGGATAATGCGAAGCCTATTTAACGACCCTCTCCATACAAAAAACTTTACCGTATCTCCAGACAAGCACACGTTCCGCATGGGCTACCTAAATCTCAGATCCATGATGAATAAAATTGACGAACTCCAAATCTGGCTCAATGATCATAAAATCGACCTTGGAATTATCACGGAAACATGGCTGACGCAGGAAGTCGACAGTAACATTACCAACTTCGAAAACTATGTTCTTTTGCGCTCTGACCGTCCTTATCGAGGAGGGGGCGTTGCTATCCTTGCCAATAACACGTGGAAGTGCACTATTTTAGACAAAGGCTCAATCGATGGCCTTGAATTCCTTCAGATATCATACCAATAAGGTTATTTGAAATTTAATCTATTAGCTATTTATAGACCCAACTATGTGGAAATTAACAGCCTTCTTGATGTTATCCATGAACTGAATTTAAACTCCAGAAACGTAATCGTAGGCGACTTTAACCTTAACTTTGCCCTCAATTCGAACAAAAGAAACTTAGTGGTCCAGAACTGCGGCCTTTTTCGGTGCCAGCCTATCGTCGATTTCCACACTCGAATTACATTTAAGACAGTGACAACCATCGACCAAATTTTCCTTCCAAGTGACTGGAATGATTTTCAAGTGTTTAAAGAAGATTTCCCTGCTTGTGATCACGTAGCGCTTGTTTGTACCATAAATACCAATCTTCCCACTCCGAACCACCACCCAAACAACCATCTCAATCAACCACGTGCTTCTTTTAAAAATATCAGCTGGCCCATGTTCAGGCATCATTTCTCAAGTATTGACTGGGCTCCCTTTTTCAACGAGACCGACCCTGAAATCATCTATGAGATCCTCCAAAATAACGCGAAATGGGCTCTGTTGAATTCAGGACTAATATTCACAAAGAGAACTAAATCGAACATTAGGAAAAGATGGTGGAACCCCCATATTCTAAATCTATGGAATCTGAAGGAAAAAAGTTACATTATTTTCAAGAACAACGAATCCTCAGTAAGTGGAGCCAATTTTGAGCTGCGCAATTGCGACTTCAAGAATGCAATTCGCTCAGCCTAAAGGGCCCTATTTACTGACAATCACAATAAACTTGACTTGTGGAAATACATACGGAATACTCACAACGTTAAAAAATACGACTTCCCTAAAGAGAATTGCCTATCTTACCTCAAATGGTTGAATAACCCCAACGATCAACCTTTACCTAAAGTAATCAAAAATACCTGCGCTTCGGTCAAGACTTTCAACTCTCTGCCTACGATCTTGCCCATGAAGATAAAAAGCACCTTAAGGGCGATGAAACTTAAGGATACTAACCGAGACGGTTTGATTACGGCAACGGTCATTAAAAACTGGGGAAACCTGGGAATTACTATACTCGAACATTTACTACTATCTATCATTAATACCAGATCATTCCCTGCAGACTTCAAGAAGGCACTGATCGTCCCCATCTATAAATTTGGCCCCCGTTCGAATATCAAAAACTACAGACCTATAAGCATACTGCCTACTCTAGCCAAAATAAGCAAAAAAATCTTGTTCGCAAATACTGTAGACCACCTCTGGTCAGTCATCCCGAAAAAGCAATACGGTGGACGACCCAATACTCCAATCTCATATATACTATTAAAAATTCAACTAAGTGCATTGAACGCCCTCAGTCGGAAACAGAATCTCCTTATCGCTCTTACTGATCTGTCAAAGGCCTTCGACAGTGTTTCTAGATCACAATTGATTGAACAGCTGAAGGCTTTAGGCATTGAAGAACCGATACTGTCCCTGATTAAAGACTTATTCTCAAACCGATACAATTACATGATTGGCCCCAAAGATAATGTGTCTCACCCATCGGAACGAGGAGTAATGCAGGGCTCTGCATCTAGTATTTCTTTTATGCAGTAGCAACCAGCCCATTGTTTAATTTACCTCTTAAAAGTGACATCTGTGCTTATGTCGACGACAATATCCTGTACACAGTAGATTCCGATGAAACACCTGGTGAAGCCATTAAAAACATTCATCACGATATCTTCTTGCTTAAGCAATGGTATGCCAACAATGGGATGACACTTAATGAATCCAAGACCCGTTTACTTAAAATCACCAACAGCAACACTAAGCATTCCGATGCCCAGAAAATCCTAGGCGTATTATTTGACAACAAGTTATCCTTTAAACCCTGCATTGAAGATCTTGTCATGCAACTGAGCTGCCTTAGATATCTTGTCAAGCGCCTAAAAAAGTCCTTGAATAGGAGAGAGATCACCATAATAATAAAGAGTTTGGTGATTTCTAAACTAAATTATGCAATTATTTTATGGTCCTCTGCCTCCCGATTCTTATTAACGAGGATAAAGGTTGCATACAACTCAATACTACGAGTGGCTTATTCAATTCCCCGCTACACTTCCGTTACCCCATCATGCAAAGCTAATGATATATTAACTCTTCCTGGTCTAATACAATTGGCCAAGTTCAAAGAACTATACAGGGTCTTGTATAATCCTCACCACCTGGCACGCTTTATTTCTCAATGGATAAATAATAACTATAACACCCGAGTAACCCGTAAATTTAAATTGGAACCTCCCTATATCCTCCCGTCAACACTAAAGAATGCCTTTCCTTATAACACTATAGAGGACTGAAACCTCCTTCCATATGAAACAAGAGCAACAATATTAAACTGTAAACTGCCAAACAGTAGTAACCATAAGATCCATGTTAACAAGTTACTTAACCAATATGTAAAAAACAATCAATTGTAATTACGATTTATGTTCCTTGTACCCAATACCCCTCTGGGGTGCTGTAATTTCAAATAAATAAATAAATAAATAAATTTGGACCCTGGAGCTTTATCTTGGAATGGACTTTTCTGCTGCGCAGTGTGGACTGCTTTAAGTGGTAGAACAATCTGTTATCTACTACGACAATGAAGGATTTATATTTTCCTGTTAGGCTAGGGTCACACTGGCGTAAAACGCCGCGTAAATACGTCGACGTAACGCCGCCAGTGATATCACTTCCGGTAAATAGCATGGTGCCGCGCTTGGCGACGTCGTTACGTCGGCGTAATTACGTGGCGTTTTACGCCAGTGTGACCCAAGCCTTCCTCTCCACTCTGGCATGTTTGTTTGTCGTTAAATGTTGTTTAATTTTTGAACTTTTGACTTTTGTTAATTATAAAGTTCGGAATTATACCACTAGCACTTATCAACAATGGATGAAACTTTTCAATGTAATAAATCTTACTTTATCATCAATAAATTTCGTTTTGCAAGGAATTTATTATACCCATTTTTCCTCCGTACTTCTGATTTTAAATGAGCCATTTTTTTAAATTTATACGTGACATGTGTACTGTACTTATAAACGAAATAGAGGATTTACACTACAACTTTTTAAGTCGAAAATTATCCAATTTGTTTCGGCATTTAATCCCTCCTTCTTCAGGATACTTTTATAATTGAAGACCTTAGTGCAAAAAGGTTTTATGTCCATATTTTCTTATTTTGAGAAAATTGAGTTTTAAGATTTCATATTACTTAAATATTACTAGCGTATTTAAATTTTAGATAGATATATGAAATAAAGTATATTCTTTTAAGAATATAAAACCGGTAGAATACTTTATTTAACCTTATTATTTTATGCTATATTTTAAAAAGTAAGCACTTGGACTTAAGTACTTTTTAATAAAATTGTTGAAAAAGTTCACAAGTCAAGAAATAAAACGTGTTACAAATTATATACGAACCAAAATATTACAGAATAATTATTATTTTGTAATATTTTGGTTAATATATACTTTGTAACCCACTTTACTGAGCAATTATTGATCATTAAACTTAAGTAGACACTAAAAAAGTGTTCAAGCATGCTATGTTCATTCCCAGTCCTCTGTTGGTTCATCTTTCTTGACATTGCCTTTCAGGTTTTCGTAGAATTGACAGGTTCTTACGGTGTCCTCTACAAACTGGAGGAGGTATTTGATGTCAATAAGCTTTGCTTGCTTAATGGGTAGCAAGCCACCATTATAGGCCGGCTTTGTTATTATGTTGGACCTCCGTATATGCCTTGCTTCCACAGAACAGCAGAGTTGAATGAGCCTGTCATCGTTTCTCTAGTTTGTATCTGACTGTTTGTATTGAAGATAACAGTCTTGACTTTTGCAACTGGAACTGTTTTTATTTTGGGCCCCAAAGCTGCCTTCCAGTCTTGAATAGAAATGGTGATATCCTCATCTCTTTAAGCGTTTCTTCCCTTTATTTGCATCAATCTGTGCACCCTCTCCATCGGAAGCCGCCATTATTTCTTGTTCGTTCATCACGTGTTTCAGTAGTCGATGCTTATTGGTGGATGGGACTTATGCACATTTTGCACTTAGAATTGCCATCGTAGCTTATTCAAGATAGACTTCTAATGGGACATAACACTTTCTTTCTACTGTTTTCAAGTGTTAGGCATGACGTTTACAAGTCCTCGTGCTCCCTGAATAGTTTTTTGCAATTTATTAAAAATTGGACTTATGCTCATTTTGCATTAAGGTCTTCAATTAGACTTTGGTAATAAATGATCATTAACCTTTATTTCTAAAAACGTTCTCTTCAGTTTTTAAGAGCTGATAATGGTTGATAAATTATATAAATTTATTTATTGTCTTATGTAGAATAAAAAATCTAATATAATTGTTTTAACTCCGATAAGGCAAAACGAAACATTGCGAATGAAATCACTATTACGTAGTCCTTTATTAATTGTGTCTTAAAGAAGAAAAAAAAGTAAGTAATATTAT
The DNA here is from genome assembly GCA_023313115.1 of Rhysida immarginata. Classification (NCBI taxonomy): domain Eukaryota; kingdom Metazoa; phylum Arthropoda; class Chilopoda; order Scolopendromorpha; family Scolopendridae; genus Rhysida; species Rhysida immarginata. The sequence continues at coordinate 24,160 of JAHWFO010024520.1, read as the reverse complement.
CAACATACAAATACGTACATATGAATATAAGGTCATGAGTTGATATTCAGTAAAATTGAAACATCATGTGATGATAATTATTATAATTGATAAAAAATCATGTGATGGTACAAAGTAAAATTGATGTGAAGATAACAACTATGATGATATTAGACAAATAAAATGTGTTTAAACGAATAATAATGTACAACAAGTAAAACATAGAGAAAAATCAAACCTCGACAAAAATAGAAAAACAACACAATAAAAGTTGAAATTTCATAAAATGAAAATAGCAGTCATTTAATACATAAGCAGCCTTTTTATGATTATCGTGATGCTTTTTACAATAACAGTTTTAATTTCAATTAAATTCACGTCAATATATTTGCACGTTGGGCAGGCCCTGTATTCAGGATTTCTAACAGTAGGTGGGGCAATGCTATACTTAATTGATTCCTAAATTTTTCCTTCAATCCTCGAACAGCTAGTCTCCTGGATAAAAGGGGAGATGCAGGCTGAAAATCTACCCATCCATCCTTCAATCCTCCAGATATGGAGGACTTAAGCCATGGATTTGGTCTAACATCAGGGATGTTATTAATAGCAATACAGCAGGGTTCTCAACTTTTTCACAACCATGTACCACTCTAAATCAAAATTCTTAACAACCGCTTACAAAACAAAATAAGTAACAAAACAACTTGCGGAACGAAATTGACAACAGCCATTTCCATGTACCAACGGTTAACTGCTTCCGTACAACCAGTGGTACGCTTACCACTGGTTGAGAACTACTGCAATACAGCTTTTCATCTCTAAAATATTCTATGAGGGACAGGAAGTTAATGTCATATTTCTCGATAAAATTTGTGGAGCAATTTTGAATTGTTTATGTATTCTCGATAAAATAAATATATGTACAAGCGAATTAACTATTCTCCTTTAATCTTGTAGGTGTTTTTTGTCCTCCAGATTTGCAGAACAAACTGAGTAACATAAAACCCGAGGCAGTCTTTTTACGAATGACTCAACTTAACCTAATCTGTAAGAATTTTACAAAGGGAACATTGCAATTGTAGTCAACAAATGCATTGGCATTGTTTAAAGAATACATAAAATGTCAAATTTCGCTCCGGCAATTTTTGACCTTTCTGATTGCCTTCGGTGAGAAAGTTCAATTAAGTTGCACAGTGATCTTGTGTATGCAAGTTCTCATCAATCTATTGAGGAATTGTCTGAACACCTTTAGACATCGACGTCTTCTGTACAAAAGCACCTTAAATAGATAGACAAGGCCTTTGGGTCCCACATTAAATTTCACCTAACAATAAAGCCTTCACTCGGCAATACTAATAAAGCAAAAGATCAAAGAATCTGGTTGGGAAGTCCTGCCCCATCCGCCTTTTTCCTTATTATACCATTTGTTCAGATCTCTGCAGCACATTATTAACTGGAAATGATTCCAAAATGTTGATGAAGTCAAAAAGGTGCTCCGGCCTTCTTTGGATCAGAGCCAACGTCTTTTTCACGATTTTGAAAATTTGGTTTCACGATAGGCATCTGATAGAAAATTATTGGTGATTATAAATTTTATTAAGAAATAAATGTTTTCTGTTAAAACTGTGTTTATTTTATTGATATTATTGGAAAAAATTGAAAGAAAAATGCTGCGATCTGGATTCGAAACAGGAGCCACGAGTATCACGCTCATCGCCCCCACTAATTGGGCTATCTCGGACACGGCTGTCTTCCGGTATCCTAAGGCTCCAAGGTACGTAGCTGTATTTTTTCTTCCGTTTTTTTCCAAAAATATCACGTTATTTTCTCCATTTTTCATATTAACTCCAGTTTTCATTTATTAATTTCTTAAGTGTTTATTTTCTTTTATAAAAACAACATTAATTTCTAGTGCCTCCAATATTATTTTCAAGCATATACTATGATTTTTATACACACAGATTTTGAAGATAATATGAATATATATTTATTTACTTCCTTTTTTAAATAATTTAATTAGCGTTTCAAGGTTTAAGAAATGATATAATCGTTATGATAAAATAACGATGACTTAAATTTAATCACTCTTATCTCCTCTTAGGTATCTCCATGACCTTGTGATGTTTAAGGTAATAAGGAACACAAACATTCTGATAATTTAATCATTATATTAAAAGAGAAGAAAATTAATTACCTTATGACTGTGGGTATTACTTACAATAAAGAAGGCGATGAAACAACCACTTCCCACAGTGTTATTTATTTAATCATGTATACGAATTTCGACTGCTCTGCAGTCTTTCTCTGCGCTACATATTATATTCTTTACAAACTTTTGATCAAAACTTGACCAACCCACGTTAATGATATTGAGTCACCTACTTCGCATTAATTTCACATTGTGTGTCGCATCTTTGTAATAAGTAACCTATGTTTATGGCCAGTGTAAGTTATTTGATTCGCAAAGTTTGAATTATGATCTGCATATTTTATGGATTTAATATACCGGTTGAATAAACAGTACCGGAATGGTCTAATATCTCAAAAAATACACGTCCTGTCAGAAAAAGAAAAAATAAGCGTCAAGTATTTTTGAAAGCTATTTAATTGTACAAAAATTAGACTACATATCTCATGGCCAACAATGCAAGGCAAAGTTTGTGCAACAATAGGTATCAACAATAGTAGCAACACACAATGCACCAACAGATAATGATCAAAAGTTTATATTTAATGACCAAGAATACAAGGCAAAGTTTGTGCAATATACGGTAGATAAGTTTTAATTTGAAACAATGCCTACAATTCCAGTGAATTGAGATTTCTTGAAAATCTTTAAAAATAATCAGTAACTGGAGATAATGGAGAGTTAGCAGACTATTGAGAAAGAGTGGAAAGACGACAGAGGAAGCACTTTTTTAGCTCCGTGGTTTAATGAGCAAATGGTGAGCATATCAATAGAAAAATCGGCGACTGCTACACAAAGTGATGAATGGCGAAGTTTTGCTTCAAGACATCGAGAGAAGAGTGGGAGTTGCAAGAACATCAAGTATACATCTAAATTAAGATTATGTGACTGAGAAATTATTTGGACTAGCAGTGGTATACTTGGAGAGTTCCATCCATAGTGAGCCTTTAAAAATTTTTTTTAGGAATTTTCATTAAGAATTTTTACTGTATTAAATCTAAGCGTTTTCATGGGAAATTATTTTTAAGATACATCAAAATTTAATAAAAAAAAATAGGCCGAGCCACGCCCGGGTTATCACCTAGCTTATTTGGTAGCACAGCAGATCCAAACATTTCCTAAAAATACTTTTTGACTATATTCTGTGTGAATGTGAATATTTTGGAAACTGAGATGTTGATAATGTGATGATTGAACGTTCGTTTCCAAGAATTATTAATAATGAGCATAAAATGACGATTCAGTGACAGGACATAAATAAGGTACATCTATTGAGTAGGAAAAGGAGTCACACGTGTCTCCCTTGAGCTTTCTATCAAACATCCAGATAACTGGCAAAAATTTATTTGCCTGGAAAGGAAAGAGAAAGAACGAGTACTGGTCAGAGAAACTCTGCAGCTAAAACACCACGCAGGGATAATGGAGGACCTGGACCCACGACCAGGTGGACTCAAGAAATACAAAGCCTACACCCTAGCCCTCTCGGCCACCTGGCCGGCGGATTTTAATGGCTAGGAGGCCTTGTCCACGTGTAACACTTAGGTGTTTGTATTAGTTATAGGCTCACTTGCCTATTTGATATTAAGGCTAGTGTTCTTGCTCTAGGATTGCTTGAAATATTATTAGTCTTTGATTTGAAATAATTGTTATTCAGTTCCTTTTAGTTACAGTTTTGTCATGGGAACCTAATATTTTCTCAATTTGTGGATTTAATGTGTGAATGTCAGTGTTATTTATTAAAAGTATAACTTCTTTTCGGAAGCAACACTTGGGTGTGTGTGCAATTTTAAAAGGAGGCAAGCCTAAACGTTAGTTATATTTTAGCCCAAGTTTACATGTCCTACATGTTTTGTAATTTCAGTTTTCTTAATAATTTGCTTTGTATGAAATCTTTTCTAAACGTTTTACTTAATTATTCTTAATCTTTTTGTATCAATAAAGATTTTCCAGCACCTATTTCAAGTTTTTGATATATCCAATGCAGCTTTGCATGTCTTTTGCGATTATTGGAATGGTGATTGTGGGATTTAAATATTAAGTTTACTGGGTTATTACAGCACAACAAAATGTTAGGTTGATGTTTAACTCCACAGAAGATCATTTAATAAACTAAAGAGGGAATATATTTAATAATTAATTTTACCACCCCCCACACTCCCCCACACTGAACTAAGCTTTCTCTCTGATGGTAAATTGAGCAGAGAGCGCTAAATCGTTTCCTTGGGTTGGTTGGTTGGTTGGTTTGGTATTAACGTCCTTTTCAACTGCCATGGTTCATTTCAGGACGTTGTTATAGGGGCCGCAAATTTTGCTTTGCTTCCCGGCAAACGATTACACGGGATCAACGTCTTTACTTCCCTTCCGAAGGAAGTGCGTGATCTCAGGATTTCCCCCCTGAAAAAATTTTCGTCGTGATCGGCCGTGGTCGAACCCGCGTCCTCAGGCATCTCTGAGCCACCGAGGCCGATATTATCTCTGGGTACACGAACTGAAATTAAGTTTGTATGAATTAATTATTTTGAGTCAGCTAAGGTGATTCATTGCCTATTGCTTTATTTAGTTGATATTGCTGTTTATCCGCTAAGTTGAGCGAGATCTGTATTCATTCTCGAAGGCTTATATACATAAATATATTTAATACTTGGATAAGAATTTATTTGAATATTGTCAAATTGCTAAAGTGAGTTTATTCCTTCATTGCGTAATGCATGCTTAGTTGGACGAACCTATTGTTGGATGCCGAGGATTACGCCCGTTGTAATAGTTAATTACTAAGTATTTTCACTTCTTAGTTTCTGTAGAGAATACTAATTTATACATCTAATATAAATGTCACGTGGATTTAGCAGAGTGATAAAGACAAAGATACGGAACGAAAAAAAAAATTTATTCAATGAAAAATGGAAATTAAAATAAAAGAAAAAGAAAGTTCTTAACGTATCGATTCGCCGACCTGTGGCGCTTCGATGTCGTACATGATAAAGCTCTGGATGTAAAAGTACAGACAACTGAACAAAATCAGCCCAAAATGGCTGCAGCCTCTGATCTCTCCTGCACCTATTATGAGGAAAAGTTTCATACTTTTTAATGATCTTAGTAAAACAAGAAAGGAGGGAATAATCCCGGTTAAAATTATGCAAATGTTTCTCATAATACGTGCAGGAGAGATCAGAGGTTACAGCCCAAAATGGCCGCCACGCTTGAAATGTCTGTACTTTTACATCCAGAGCTTTAGTACATGATTTAAAGTTCTCCGTCACTCAATTTGCAGTGGAAGATGAAAACGAAAATAAGTCCTTCCTCCGATGGTTTGTCAGGCAGGAAGATTCGGAAGAGATGAGACGCCCGTCGTCGCTCTGACTTATCGTGAACGAGAAGACCGCACCCACAATGAGACGAGGCAGATTCAGTCCTGCGAGAAAATCAATTGTCTTTTGGAAAAAAAAAATTGCGAATCGGCAAAAGTTCGGGAAGAGATGAGCAGCTACCAGCGTCGTTGGGAAAAGATCGATTGATTGTTGATAAAACAAAATATGAGGGGGAGCCGCACGCACTGAGGCAAGGTTAACTCAGTGGCGATGCGCACTCCTGGAGAAAAACTATTGCAAAGTCCAGACGATGTGGTAAAGTCGCTCGTTGCTATATCTACGGAAGCCTTTGGTCGAACTCTGGAAGAATGGATGCCGCCGCACACAGACGTGAAGCTACGATGCTCACCGATCACGAGTCTCGCCGTGAAGCCCTCACGAGCACTCGATGAGACGAAGCTTGTTGATAAAGAAAAGATGAGTTGCTAAACACGCTGTCGATGTATCATCGTCGATCAAACACCGTGTCATTTGATTGGCATCCAATATTGTATGAAGCTGAGAAATACCCTCCTTTGGAAAAGGGGGGGGGGGGGGAACGTGCTCCGATGAGGTAACGGCTTAGCACACCCACACACTTCATTCAGTGTGTGAACAGAAAATTCGCCCCGACGCTCACAAATAGGAGAATTAAGATCTGTAGCACCGCTGTAAACAAAAATGAACAATAGCACAAATTAAACACTGGCGTCCGCAAGACACTTAGCACTCGTTAACACACATGAGCATCACCAGCACTTTGTTACGTAATCAAATGAGGATAGGGCTCCTAACTGCGTAGATGTAAAAGATTAAACACAAGCAAGCATATACACAGCAAACTCGAGACAGAATTAAAACGACGTCCACTCAAAATAGTGGGGAAGACACTTCGCCGCGAGGAAATACTCCTCCCAAGCCGCTAAGTACGTAGCCGCCAAGCGAAACCGGTTAGACTCCAACAACGTCGGCACTTTGTTGCAGTGCGAGGGCGTCGTCACGGAAAACTGAGTGAAAGAGTCTTTCTGTTCCCCGTTGAACACGAACGTCGATTAAAGTAACCCTGTGCCACTCTATTCTGCACACGTTAGCAACAATATTTATATAACTGAAAGTCCTACCGTGAATGTGTAAAAGTCCGGGGGTACGCTCGCCTCCGTCCCCACGTGGCTGTCGCTCGTCGCTCGCTGACAACTCCGCTACTCGAGCTCGTTCCGGTGGGCTCGTCGTCTCCTCACAGCTGGGCTCCTTCGCTATTCCTTCGCTGTTGAGAAGCACATGCTGAATTGCTTGCGCCAGCAAGCACTGCCAAGGTCCGTCTAGGCCCGGAAGACTAACGTTCTGCTTTTCTGCAACGTTGTCGGACTCGCCTGAGAAATACCTCTTCTCGCCGGCCGTTGCCGCCGCTGAGTCCCACGCCTCTCCGTTGCTGACGCTCTCCTCAATTTTCCCCGGAGAAGCGAAGGCTTCCTTTGCAAACCTCGCTCGCCTTCTACGTCGTTCTCCCTCGCCTTCGAAACCTGATTCCACCGATAAAAACCTATCGCCTTGGCCTCCTCCCGACCTTCCTCCGTGCTCTCCTGACGCCTCCCCTCTCGTCTCGTTTTTTCCTCTCGTTCTCGCTTTCGGAGTGGCTCTCCAAAACCTACGTCTTCTGGCCACGTCATCAATACCTTTCGGTTTCGGAGAGCTCTTCTTCTCCGGAAATCCACGTGACAATAAATTACTTGATTAGAGTTTCATACTAATAATGGTATGAGTAAATCAATCAAATCGTTAAAAAGAACATGAAATGTTAAGAACTGGAGATGCCAGGGATCGAATAAGGGGCGAACGATCTACTCTAAGTTATTGATACATCCTCGATACATCAATAAAAACTAGGAAAATTAATAGATTATACATATAAATCCTCTTCATATCGTGAAAACGTTTCGATTCCCAACATATTTTTGTTGTAGAAAACCCTTCCAAGTGTTCTATTTCCCATTTATCCCATTTCTCGATGCCTGCAGCATCATTTATTTCCCTCTCCCATTTATCGACAGGGAAAGGTCTGTTTGACCTGAATGCACTGCAGCAACTCGTAAGATCGATGCTTGCACAGCACATTGAACCAACATTTCTAGTTTATTGACCAGTAAGTGTACATGATATAGTAGAACCTAGATAAATCGAATTTCAAGAGAAGAGCATAATGCTTCAATTTATAGAGGTCTTCGATTTAAGGAGGTCTGATTTACCGAGGTTAAGTAAACTTAAATTGCTTCTTTAATTAATTTTTTAGATTGTCCTTTACATACAAGATATGAACATATTTCCAATTCACAATGTGATTATATCAAGTTAAGTCTGACTAATGCGTTATTTCTGTCATTAAAAAGGGGCGTTCTCAAACTCGGTTCTGCTTGACTTGATTTTGTGTCTTCTTGTTTTCTTTTTGTTTTTCCTTGTTTGTTTTTTTGCCTACCTTTTGACCAATTATTATATTTTTTCTTATTTATTTAATTTTCTTCTTTTTTTCTATTTTTGGTAAGGTTTACATTTTTTGTTTTGTAATTGTAATTAATTTATTTTATAAACGTAGGAGTTTTGATTAAATTTTATTTTAATTTATTTTAATTTATTTATTTTATTTAATTAAAGGAGTTTTATTTGTCTTAATTAATATGTAATTAATTTAATTTACTGTCATGAGTTTACTATTTTTCTTTTATTTATAATAGAACACAATATATTAGCAACTGTCCACAATGATATGTTACAAAATATTGAAAGTCCAGACATTTTAACGGAATTAGATCGTGTCCAGATAATCTACTGGTCTGACCAATATAATTTATGCCACATAGTTTACAGCCAATCTTATAAATTACTTTTTTTTCTAGAATTCATTCATAAATATGCATAGAGGGCGAATTCCAAGATGAAATACTGGCAGATGCTAATTTAGAATATGTATATATAGCTGCTAATGCAGAACCAAAGTCATAACTGTTTAGCATGTCAACAAATATGACTTTGGTTCTTTCCAGAAAATGCTTTGCTGTAAAATTATTTTACCAAACTAGTGAATCTGCCGTTGAAGCTTTGCTATAATTTCGTTTTACGAAGCAGTTATGAAAAGGTCCATTCAGAGGTAACGAATAGTTGTGAAATTTGAAGAAACACGGTCATTGGTTGTTCAGCCAGGAAGAAGACGAAAACATGTTGATCCTCAGATGGTGGATGATGACTTACTCTAGCGTGATACCATTTCATCCGTGTCAAATCTTAAGGACAGAATAGGAGGCCATGTGCGCATTATTCCATGGCATACACTGATGTCAAGCATTGAACATGTTGATGGTTCAACATAGGCATATTCATGGTTGCAGACGATTGTGGGCATCAATTTGACCAGGTGTCACGGAATTCAGATGCCTTCCAGAATTCCAATGACGTCGTCGATATCTTCCGCACTCGATATTTCTATGCATTGGATTGGAAAGGGAAGCGACGAAATGCTCAATGCCAACAACGTCAAAAGCAGGAGGCCAATAGACGACTAGAGCGGGAGATTCGTCGTGTCGACGAGAAAAAGCGAGATCAAGGACTTGGTTATGATGGAGTCGGAGAAGGAAGTCGCAAAACGTTGTTGGAGAGGAGAAAGGCCTTCAATCAACCGAATGCAGGAAAATGGCATGCTGCTTTAGATTCTAAGGAAGGAGTGCGAGCCCGAGAGAGCGACCGCGAATCCCGTGAGCCCTTCCACGAGTGACGAGCTGAGTAACCCACCAAGCGTGAGCGACACAGAGACCCCTACTAGAACGAAGGTGACAATGCGCATACGTGACAAGTACAACTCCGTAATTCCGCCTCCAAAGGAAATCTCATGGATTCCTGAGCTTCCACGTTGGACAATCAATACTTCAACAGACTCCCTGGTAAGCGTAAATTTCCAAAGAGGTGTTTGCGCCCGTATTGCCAAATTAATTTTTCCCAAGCTTAATTGCTACGAACTCCGCTACTCGTCACATATCTAAGGATTTTGGCCGTTTGGACTGAGTTCCTACGTTAATTAGGACCTGGGCTTGTTATCGTTAATAGACCCCGATAAGAAGCTTTGTGCGGAATAAATTCTTTCTTTCGAACACAAGACAAGCCCCGTTATTTCTTTGCAACGAATATTAACAGTGTCACACGTTTCCATGTCTCATTTACGAACTGTGACTAATTGTTGATACTTGTCATTTACAGTGTTCTTTACCGTGACCCTGCAGGTGTCTATTCTAAGCCAAGGACAAAACTTTTTCAAGTGTGTCTTCTATGTGACCGACGGTGACATATCTCTCAGTTATTGTGTTTGTGCAATCGTGTAGCAATTATTATTGCTGAATTCTCGTACGAATGGTACAAGCAGTTCAAGGAGCAATTATCCTAATCATATGGTGTTTCATCAATCACGTGCAACTGTATTGTAGTGCTTATTTGTGCAATGCTCTGATTTTCTACGGGTGTTTACGTTTGACATCTGGTGTTCAAGTGTTGTGATTTAATTCTGTTTATGATTTTGTCTATGCATGTTAGTGCCGTAGTAATTTAATTCTGCTTATGTCGTAGTAATCTTTACACATTAAGTAAAGTTATGGTAACAAGTTGTTTACTATTTGATGATCTTTAATCCTTATTTATAATTACCCAGATAAGGTTTATAGAGTTTAAGGATTTTATTTTTTTTCCTTTACAATTTATGACACCATTAAATACTTTCATTTCACTTACGCCTTCTGTCATTGTGTTTACATTCCACTGCACTTACTCTACAATCTTGCTTAATTTTACACATGACACCAGGCTTTGTAATCATTAAACAGATGAATTTTGAAGTTCTTTGATACGTTATCTATAAAGCTTCTGTACGCCCCCTACTGGTGGTCTTTGGAACCAACTTTTTTATGTTCTGGAAAAAAGTTTCCATCATGTAATTAATGCATTTCCAAAATTTCATGATTTTCTGACGAATAGTTTTACTAAAGCGAGCCACGAAATGTTAAGTTTAATTTGAGATAATATTTGAAAAAAATGGAAGGAAAAATTCTTCGACTTGGATTCGAACTCGAGTATCACGCAAGATGCCTTGTAACAATTGGGCCATCGCAGACACGGTTCAACCATGCTATTACTGTTTTAAAGACAACCAAGTTGCCAAGATATAAAGCCCAATGGTAGGGCGGGTACCCGGTTCACAGATCGGGAATTTCTCCCATCCAATCTTCATAAAACGGTATCCAAATATGCTGAATATAAAAATTTGTTTTTAATTTTACAGTGATATTTTAAATACAGTAATGGCGAAAACTGCAAGTAAATTTATGTATTCCATCGCAGCGTTCGCACGAATCTTTCCAAACACACGCGAAATGGGAAATGAAATGCCCTAAGTTGATATTCTTAAAATTAGCGCACGTGCTTGAAGGGGTCCACGAAAATGAATTAAAAGTTGATACATAGGGGATAAGTTCATCCGTTTTCAAGTTATCGTGCAAAGACGACTGGCCGGACAGACAAACGTACAGATTAAGCTTGTTTTCTTATATATAGCTTTAGCTAATGCTCGTAATAAGATCTAGCGTGGGGGTCAATGCTTGTAATTGAAGTACTCTGTAGGAGTCATTTTCCCGGATGTAGCAATTAGAAAATCAAAAAGAATGTCATATTCGTCTTGTGCTCGTGATTCCCGTTCGAATGACCTTTTATTGCCAATAGAAATTTTTAATGGAGGAGGGAGGTTGTGGTCTTAATAATCACATAACTTTTAGACCGATTTCAATGTAAACTAATCAGGTGAGCTCAAGAAGGGTCTCTATCAAATAGCGAAAACAGAATTTGAAAAAGTTAAAGCATTCTCAAGAAATCGTCGGACATACAGATGGACAGACAGACATACAAACAGAGCGAAACCAATATATACTTTCAAGCATATAATAAATGAGAACTGGAGCTAAGTGGAGCCCGGAATCACGAGTATCAAGCACGACGCCTCTACCAATCGGGCCATCGCAGACACTGTACAACTATCCGGTCACTAAGTGTCTTAAATACAACCAAGTTGTCAAGATGGAAAGCCCAATGATAGGGCGGGCACCCTGTTCAACAGATCGGGAATTTCTCCTATCCAAACTTTCTGATGGTTCGAATCCAGATCGCAGAATTTTCTTTCCATTTTTTCAAATGATATCATTAACTGATATTTGGAGAATTAGCTCCAGTTCTCATAAAGTCACCCAAATGTGTGGATTTCATGTTTCGTGCACAGTTTTGGTGAATTCTTCATGATTTTCACCGAAAGTCACCCAAAAGTGTGGATTTCCAGTTTCGTGCACACTTTTGGCGAAGTCTTCATGATTTCCACCGAAATTTATTATTTCTTTTAATTTGAAACTCCCTGCAATTGCGTTATCTCTGATTTGTAGATATTAACTTTCCTCCTAAAAATTCGATGTATCGATTTTTATGTATAAAGAATTAATCATTGTTTAATATTTATTTATTTATTTATTTATTTATTGTTTAATATGTAACTTTTTTATTCTTTTGAAGATTGATGAAGTTGATGGAGGTCTTACTGTACGTATTGGCAAAGAAAACGCACAGAATTCCAAGCGGTTTCACCGTTTATTCCTGGCTTTATCAAGAATGCATATGAAGAGGCATGCAAGACGCCTTTTTATATACAGATTATTAGGTATAAACAGTGATCTTATTTTGTATCCAACCAATCAATGACTATTTATACCGTCATAATCTTTATATGAAAAGGCTTCTTGCATCCCTCTTCATCTGTATCCTTGATAATGTCAGGAATTAACGTGTTTGAATTAGGATTATAAACCTAACTTCAAACCCTTGAAGGAAAAAAAAAATGAGTGGTGCTTTGAAAGAGTGGATCCGTTACACTTATATACATTTTCACAAGTAAAAATTTCCTGGTTATGCAAGCAAGCGTTATGTGATCATTTCAAATGAAAAATAATTCATTTAAATCTAGACAGATAGTTAAAGATGAAAACTATTTTTCAGATGGTACTAAATGCCAAAGAATAGTTGAATATAATAAAATCATTTGTATAATTTAAGTGCATTATATATTTCCATAAATTAAAGTAACAAGCCTTTATTTCACAGGGTTTGCTTTTTCATTTACGCATATAAGCTTATGATTAATCGTTATTTGTGACAAATATTTTGGAGAAAACAATCAACTGACTTTTTTATAATTACTGTATGATTTATTAATGTTAAAACAAGGAATATACATATTGGTCTAAGATGTATAAAATATATATATATAGATATTCTAAGATTTACATTTCGTATATACAAACAAGCAAAAATTTAGATTAAAACATATATTATAAATATATGTACAGATCTTTAAAGAGATGAATTTATTTACAGTAAATAGATATTGGGCATCATGAAGAAAAATACAAAAATAAACCAAAGTAAAAAAAATTATTTATCTAATATTTGATCGAAAATAATTATAAATGCAGAAACAAAAGAAAGAGAAAACCAGTTTCAAAATTTGATAACGTAATGTAGAAAAATTTATAAACAATGCCATTTATATAATTTAATGTGTGATATATACAATGAGCTTTTACATGATATATACAAGAATATTTTGATATGTTATAAAAACTAGGAATTATCACAGTTATATATTAAAAATAAGAACATGGAATGAATTAGACTTTATATATTAACATTTCTTCTTTATTATTATTGTCCATTCGTCGTCTTCTATAACAAATAAAAAACCAGATGAAAACAAGGAAGAAAAAAATCGCCATCCCGACTGTAAGCAAACCGATAAAGTCGTCGAAAAGATTCGATAAAATCGTTTGAATTTTACCAGCTATGGTTTTTATGCCACCAAAAATTTGATCGAACCACCTGTTAACTTTAGTTTCCAGGATGCCGTCAATCTCTTTTAATAGTATTCTGTCTGCCTCGACATCTCGTCTACCTTCTTTGAAGAATTCCGTTAGTGTACATGTTTTAGCGGATTTTTTGGTAAAAAGGCAAACATTTTGTTTAGCTTGGATCCTGGATTTTAGACGCAAGCTTTGGCGGTGATCAATGGGTTTCAAAGACGGAATGGTAAATGTAAATGATTCAGTAGCTGTTTCATCGTCGGATTGACCGACAGACCCGTATATGATGCCATAGCCCTGTTTAACTACAATGTCCATGAGGAGATTTCCAAATTTATCTTCTAAAATATGAGTCGAAAAAGACTTAAATCCAGAATCTTGTACGCGAATAATTACATCAAAAGGTAATGGGAGAGAAAGTGCTACAGTCACAGGGGAAGCTTCTCTATAGTAGACATGAACAGACTCCTCCTTAGATTTCCAAATTACTCGTGAAATCGTAGATTTGTAATAATCCGTTACAGATGTACCGATGCTTTGAATAGTTTTAATATTTTCTTCTTCAGAATGTGCCCAATGTACTGCGTTAAAATCCCAAACAATATTGTCGTCTGGGCAATTTTTAACGGAAGGCCGAAATAAATCCTTCATATTCCGTGGATCTAGAGTAACGGCTTCCATTTTTCTGTTCATCTTGAACCAACCTAACTTTTTGGGATCATATTCATTTAACCCATTGATAGCTACATCTGTTTTCACTATATTATGCGGTGATATATAATACCACTGGGAAGGTAATGGATGATGAACCGCCGACCCACCGACTTCGATTTCTGCTCCATTCATCCAACCGCGTGATGCTTGTAAACTGAATGTAATGGTCGTCGTATTGAGAATTGAGTTTCCTTCGCCATCGAAGACCTTATACGCAAAATTCACGTACGTTCTTGGAGAATTTAGATTGATAGCCTGATACACGACTCTGTATTCTGGAGGTTTCATTCGAACTTCGCCCATACAACAAACTTCGGATGCAATGCTGCTTATGGCACACCCATCACTATTCTGAGTGTTTGAGTAATAATTAAAATGGGATGATGACTTGGATACAAAATTGCCGTTCATCTGATGTTTCGGATTGCAGGGATCAGTGCCTCCGGGACAATCACAATTACATTTGATTTTGACAATGGGTTGTGTGAAATTGTATTTGTCCTTCACTTCGAATTCCTGCCAAACTTTTTCAAATGTTAAAACCACAAATCGGCGTTCGGAATTCTTAAGTTCATTAACAGAGGACTGATGAACATTAGAGGTATTTGTTTTCAAAATTTGGGCGTCCTTCTTTTCGTTGAGTTTAAGTTCGAAGCAGACACTTTCTCGTGGACGAATCAGTGACTGCAAATTAGTATGGACACTTGCCTTTGAAGAAGTTAGTCCCATGACCGATGCGTGTGACACAATGACATTTTTGCCAACGCAGGCTGCTTTTGGGTCCAGAAATGTAAGTGACAAATGAATTAGTGATACTAACAATACCAGTATTTCTATCGAAATCATGGTCATTTGCCCTAATGCTTCCTGTAAAGAATAAAACGTATACTTTAGTTTTCTGCATCTCTCTTTATTATATTAATAACCTATTTATATTTTTTTATATATAACCAAAAATAACTTTCAAATATCAATAACTATTCATAATATCAAATATATTCGATTTAATTGCATTATTTACATTAAGCAAATTGTCTTTTTATAATATACAAGTTGTTTATTTAAAGTGATTTTTGATATACTGCATAACGTTTTAATAATGCCACTGAAAGACGCACTTTGAAAAATAAAAAAAAATTAAATTTGTTTTGGCATTTTTAAAAGTATTTTGAAGGAGAAACTCATATTTTATATCATAAGCATTAAACTATTTCAAGTTTAAGTAAATAAATATATAAATAAATATTTACAAACGATTGCAGCGGTTTTAACAAAATCGAAATAAGTTGATACGATGTTGTTTCAATTGGATTTGTGGTGAAAATGTGGTGAAGCACCTTCTTATTAAAGTGTTGCGTGAGCCAGCACAGATAGATGCGAATGTGTATTCCGCAAAGAAAGACGGCCCAAAAATCTTTGAGACCGTCTTTATAAATACGAATTCATCAAATTATAAACGGCATAAAAAAAGACAAATAGACTCCAAATGTCATCACCCAACCCCTTAGAAAAAGATAAAAAAAAAAAATAGAAACCACACGAGAGAGAGAGAGAGAGAGAGAGAGAGAGAGAGAGAGAGAGAGAGAGAAGCGTAGTGAATTACGATATGACAAGCAAATTTAAAGTTCAGCTTCATTTATATAATCGAACTTCATCACCACAAAGCTAATTGAAAGGCTGTAAGAAATTCCCAAGACCCGTGCAATTATTTGTGAACACCCTGTATTAAAAACAACATAACGTTGGCAGTTATTTATAGAGGGCCCATTAATTGAGATATTTGATCTAAAATGTATTGTTTTAAATTTAGAAATAATGAAAACCAATTCAACATAGGCCTATTTAAAATTATTAATTTTGTTTTGTTTGTTTCTTTAATCTTGGTTCATAATATCAAGCTTACTGATATTTTTTAAATTTATCAGTATTATCTTAACTCTTTAATAAGAAAGAGAGAAATGGTTTACACAAGAAACAGATTTATTTTCATATATTCATTTCAATGAACACAATATGATATAATTCTTTTTATATTATTATCTGTTTGTTTAATGCATCGAATGAATAACAAAATCATTTTGCTTATTTAATCAGTTGACGTACCCAGTATATCGGTTAGTGGAAAATTGATAGGAAAAGAAAAACATGTGGTTTTCAGAAAAGGAAAAATTCTTAATTTGAAAATTTTGTTTTATATAGTCATTATCAAAATGATTACAAAAATTGCAAGAAAATATTAAATCCAACTGTTTTTGGAAAAAAAATCTTGTAATGCCAATTTCCATAAAGGTGAAAAAATTTGGACTAGCTTGGCCTCTGTTGACAAAAATAAATAGCTTGCCAATTTCAAAAACTATAGTTATTACTTCAATTCATTTTTATTTTATTAATTGCAACATAAAAGCAATTCCTGGATAATAAAGTCTGTTAATTTATATTAAAGCTTTGAAGATGGGGAATTTTCACACTAAATTGGCCTACTTTATTTTGAATAAGCGGTATTCAGAGGAAGAGGAGTTATAAATTAAGGAACAACATGCTTAATTTACAATTTTAGCTAATCTCTAATAAATAAATATATGGGCCATAATTTTTCATACATAGAAAAAATAAAATATACGTTTTAGGATATATGAAAAATAAAAAAATGTTAAAAACTTATATACATTGGAAAATATTTTTTTTAAGTTTCCATACTTATAGTTTTTAACATGTTTTTTATGTTTCAGATATCCTAAAAATGTTTTATTTTTCCTATGTAAGGAAACTTATGGCTCACTCTATATATTCCCATCATCTTATTAATGAAGTTAAAATAAAACATCTACATGAAATAATAAAACATTAAATGAAATGTTTGTCCGGAATAAGCAAAACGTAAATGATTTAATGAGTCAACATTTCGTCTACATAAGGGGTTATTCTTATTATAGTGAAGAAGTTATAAAATATTTTGCAGCTTAAGAATATATTTATAGTAGCTTAAATATAGTACAAGAATAATGAAAATGATTTTACCTAATTCTTACAGAACAGTTTCGGTGGATGATTTTCCTTCCTTGTTGTTTTTTATCATAAGAGATGATTCTTGTTAGTGGGACTAGACAAGTTAGTCTTTATATACAAAGCTCAACAAGGAAATTTATAGCTTATCATAAATAATTTCTTATCATCCTTTAATTAAATAGATTCTTGACATCACACCTTTAATGATGCGTCTCTTAACTTTAGGTATTCCGACTTTATTTTTAGTGATTAACAGATAAGACACAATTACTACAAGAAAATTAATCTATCGAAAACACTTAAAAATGTTATCATTTTTTAAGAAAATTTTGAGAATATAAAATATTGCATTACAGTTTCCATTCAATAAGTCTTCTTAAATAAATAAACAGCGATATGCGATCCATTCTCCTTTTCCATGTGAGGGAGCCTACGACAATAAAATACCTGATTGCATGAGATAAAGCAACTGGCAATGGCGGAAGGTACTTTATTTTATGTAGGAAGTTATTCTTCCCCAGGAGCACGTCAACTTTGGTTCAGACAGGTCGGAATTGGAAAGTTTGACTTGAATAATGAATCGTCCTGGCCAGCCGTAGTAGTTTTTTTACTCGGAACTTGATGGGGTCCTCTCTGAAGACACAACAAAGACTGTAAAGGAACTGGCAGAGAAGCTTGGAGAATCTCGCCAAGCCATCGGACTTCGGCTTCACGCGTTTAGCGTTTTCGACCATTTGTATGAAAATGACATGCAGTGTAAACAATTGAAGGGCTCGGTGCAATAAGGACTTAACCCACAGGAAGAAGTTTTTGAGAAAAGTGATGTTACATTGTTTAAAAATCTGTATGGTTTATGTTTTGCTTTACTGTGATTGCAGTTTACTTGTGCAATTGTTACTGAAACATATTGTAAATGAATTTCACAAGCAGGAGTTATTATATTTAGTAAGAATTTCTTCATGTAGGTTAGGTCCTTATTGCCCCGAGCCCTTCAATTATAAAATAATATCTCTTATTCCACTTAATAAAATTTTACAAACTCTGGATAAAGAGATTTTTTTTTTATTTGATAACATTGTTTTCATGGGTACTTTAATTATCTAATATATTTTATTAATTAATATATCACTTGTTTACAACAGGTTGCATTTGCCAACTTGCTTTGAATCAATTCTTTTT
The DNA here is from genome assembly GCA_023313115.1 of Rhysida immarginata. Lineage (NCBI taxonomy): Eukaryota > Metazoa > Arthropoda > Chilopoda > Scolopendromorpha > Scolopendridae > Rhysida > Rhysida immarginata. The sequence continues at coordinate 5,825 of JAHWFO010024520.1, read as the reverse complement.
TATATGTTCCACTGATTACTTCAACAAAGGATAATTAAACGTAAAACAGACTAAATTAATTTTGTTAATCCTATTGAGGGATCAGTTGTTGAAAAGTTTAAGAGAAATCAGCTCTCTATCAACCAGGAAACGTAACAAGTAAGATAAGATATTAAAACCTCATGACATTTTTCTGATCTACGTCAAGATTAATAATTTACAAACTTTCAGTTTATCAGATAAATGATATAATTTTATCCGTTACATTGTCTACAAATACATCATCCGAATTTTGTCTCTAAATAAATTTTATTATCATAAGTAAGTTACTAAAATGTCTTTTTTGTCTTATTTATAGAAAATAAAAAAAAAGTTTGTTCACCATCTGCTAATAGACTCCATAAACGGAAATTATCTGATGCTCGATCATAGCTACGAATAAACTTATACGAGGGTTCATTCTAGAGAGTGCTGTGATTATCCTGTTTTCAGAAGGTGCTTTGCGTTGTATAACGCTCTTTATCAGCATCCGGGTTATTTGAAGAGTGCTGGTTGAAGAAAATGTGACGTAGACGTAGACTGGCAGCAAATGAAGCACAAGGAAACGTTGCTTAAAAATATGGCGGATGTTTTTGTTTAACGAAAATGGCTTATAAAAAATTTGGGCTGCCTTCGTTAAGCATGAATATCCGAAATTTAACGAAAATACTCAATTTTTCTACAACTAGGAAAGAAATACTACCTAGCCGACGAAAAAGATAGCCTAACTTGCGGTTTGCGGACGATACAGCTTTGTTCGCAAGCCCTAGAGCTGCTGCAATGTATAGAAACTGCGACTGCCAAATTTCTGTTCAGCACTTCATCGTCGGACAGCAGCCACATCACTTCGTTTGCCTTCAATATCATCAACATGGACCATCGACATCCATTTGAGCAGGACATTGAATACATTAAAATTAGCATTTGAAGTTAACATTATAAAGTCATACATATCCAAATGTTTTATGTCCAATAGTTCTTTTACCGTCAGAGAAGAATCCGATCTAGACACTTACTAGCAAAAGTCATGTCCGTATGGTGTGTTTAAAACACGGTCACCACCACCACCAATGAAAAAAGACTTCTTAATCCATGATGTTTTTTTTATGCTAGACGAACAAAGAAAGGATTGATTCGTAACTAAAATACGTCCATCTCAACAACGATGTAAATGAGTTATGGCATCTGCAAAATTCGGCTAAGTGGAATATATTGTTTAGGCTAACGTGCTAAAAATGCCCCGAAACCAAGTAATGGCCAGAAGAATAGCACTGTCCTGAATTAAGGGTCTGGCATCCTCGTCTGCTGCTGGAAGACCTGACTGCTGGCTGTATAGTCGCGATAACAGAAATTGCACCTCCTTATATTTATTTTTTAAAGCAATGCTATATCGTCCTATTGGTGCGTACAATAAAGCAAATATAGGTTATTAACTAGCAAGTGAAGTTTAAATCCCAAGTACAGAATATGATTAAATAAACAAACAAAACATTTAAATTTTATCATCACAATAGATATAAGTGAAATTATACAAATCTCGATATATTTTTGATTAACATTGTGATACAGAGGACGAAGCATTTCTAATATTTTACTTTGCACCACACAGGGTTTTCAGGCCTTACCGTGGAAGAATAACAAGGGAAGCGCCTCTTACAAGAAATCGCGTCACACGATTTAGGACGAGATATCATATAAAGGATGGGCCTGATATGATACAGATACTATTATTAAGTACCGAAAGGTGCTTCGTGTTATCAGTGTTTGGAAACGTGTCTGTCTGTCTGTAACTAACTCTTCCAAGGCTGTGAAAGATTTTCAAAATCTGTTTTCGTCAGTCGATGAATAGGGTTCATGGCACGACCCAATCACAAATATTATCTAAATGGGTTCAATGGCACGTGCACAAATGGTACCATCATGATCCCACGTAGCAATTTTCAATGGAAGAGATAGTAAGTAATATATCAAACAAATCGTAACGACGAGCTATGAGCGGTTATTAATTACTGTTTTCACCAATTGATAAATATGGTTTGGCGCATAAACCAATTTGAAGATGGTCGTAATAGATACAATGGCAAATTTTCACTGCTAAGATATGGCTTGTAATATATCAAACGACTCGGAAGGACCTGTTATGAACGAATATATAAGAATAATTACAAAATTCGAAGATGGTCGATATTTATTCAGAGGTACCTGTGCAAACGATACCACTAATGTATCACTGAAATTTTTCACTGCTAAGATATAGCATGCAATGTATCAAACGACTCGGAATGACCGGTTATGGTCGATATTTATTCGAGGTATTTATTTTAACTGAACTACTTTTATTTCCTTGTACGAAGTAAAGGAAGTATTGTAATTGCGAAAAATTTCGGTTTTCAGTTTTCAACGGAAATATACATTTTGACCATTCCTGAATCCATTTTGACGTGTTTCGTCATGGCGTGTAAACGTACGTATCTCGCATTTCTCAAAAACGATAGAATGTTGAAATTTTGTTTTTAGGACTGTTGTAACATGTAGTTGTGCACCTCGCATTTTGATTGCAAACATTTCGTGCACCCCGTGTTTTTGTGGTTTCCCCAACTGACTTCCTTTCATGTCTGTGGAGTTTTGATTGCGTGGAGCAATTTGTGACGTCAGAATTTAAAGAACTCTATTTGAAGTACTAAATTTGAAGAACTTCATTAGAAGTTCAAAACCGGCTGTCGATATTTGTATCAACATTTAGAGTTTTTAAACAACAAAGAGAGAGACGGAAATTTCTGTGACAAGAATAATTAGAAATTTTTCCCCAAAAAAACATGCAATAAACTAACGTACAAGGAAGTCCCGTGGTGTCCACAACAGATTTTTTTATAGTCAAAGTTATGCCCATGCGTTGGTAAGACTGGAAATGCCAAGTTTTGCATTCTTACTGCAAAAAATGCTTTTTTATATATTATTTTTTAATAGACGTTGGAGGTGGCCATAATAAACACTATTGCATGCATTACATAATTGTTCTTTAAACTCCAGACTTCTTCCTTGATTTACCTAATAGTTAAAACGAAGTATTTCAGCTCGCCATTCCATAGTTCGTCGTCAAGCTGATAGCGTGTGCTTTTGAGATTGCAACTCCGCTCTACCAAAATGGTTTTTTGCAACAGTCCTTAGGTTTTGAACGAATTTTCGCTTTTAAATCCGAAGAGTTTGGCTAATGTTTTTATCTCTTTGTTCAGCTGCTTGTTATACGGCGTAATTTGGGATTGTAGACGGTCTTCGTTATTTTTGAGCGTAGTGGTATTGTATACGTTTTTGCATACACTCTTATCTAAAGTATAAGATCATCGGAAATTTTCAAAGTTTGACGTGATGCTAATGATGTTTCACCTATTCTTTAACATTAACAACACTCTACTGGGTGAACTAAAACAAATTTCAGGAGGTGATTCCTCACAATGAAAGCAACAAAAAGTTCGTATCAACATATATCCTGAAATACATAGTTTCCACAGAAATGGCAAAATTGTATGCACGACGTCCTACCCCAATAACAATACTGACAGTGGTTTTTATTTCTGTTGCAAAGTTACTTTTGAGAGTCGACATGCAGCGGAGGTACAATGGTCCGGTATTCATATCAAGAATAAGCCGAAATGGTCTTCACATATGTAGAAGCACACTGTTTGGGAATGGCCAAGAGGCCGCACCGTTATAGAAAATACGTAAAATGCTGTGAGAGATAGCACCACCCGAACCAAAAAACGTTTGCAACCATAATGCGACGTGAGAACTCTAGCATTGCGTCCCAAAGAGGCCACTTCGAACATCTTTGTAAGGTTGATACAATATATTAACAGTAATGTCACGTTCTGTACTAATTGCTCTATTATAGATAAATTGCCCATTTCTGAACATATGTTCCTATGAGCTTTTTGTTCTTTTCTGTTAGGAATCACCTTCTGAAGTTTGTTCCCATTGTTTCAGTTCACCCTGTATAGACGATGCTTATTAAAAAAAAAAAAGACGTCCTGTACAATTATTACTTTTCGATAAACAGTAATAAACTGAAAACGTACTCTTTCATAATTACATTATACGACCATGACCATTGCTTATTCACCCGCTTGTCATTAATGGGTCGTGTCCATAATGAAAAATGTTTTATATGGTTATTCTATCACAGCCTGCCAACTCCTCACAAGTGCATTTAGCCTCCATAAGCATGCTCCCAGGAAGAAAAAGAACTCACAGAATTTGAAATACGGCGAATCGATTGTTTGCACAGATCTGGAAAGACAGAAGGAAAACTGCCACATTGGTGAAACATTACCAAACAGTAATGAAGAAGAGTCTGACGAATGATGAATCTTACGGCACCACAAAATGCACTGGACGAAAGAAAAAATACTAACTGACCGAAATAAACGACGCATTCGAGCTCTTGCAAGGAGTGAGCAAATATCCTTTCTACACTCCAAATAAATGCAAATCACACAATAATTTGCAAAACCTTACAGTCTAATCCAACAGTCATCAAACACAAAGTTCAGAAAAAATAAGGATTACATTCTCTTCAAAAAGCGACGCGTATAGGATGGTGAAAAGAACGAATATGCTGGATATTAGAATGGCAACATATTGTCTTTTCTGAACAGAAAACAGAAGATAATATAATAACTGAAGAAAATCTTCAAACATATCACAACAGCAAATAGAAAAGGGAAGGAAAAATTTCGCGACCTGAACTTGAACCAGGGACCATGCCTATCGCTGGCAATGCTCTTACCAGTTAAGCTACCGCGGACATTAACCGCCAAGCTGTTACAATATATCCATATGGTTTTCTTCAGTTACTTTCAATTTTTAAAGAAATTGTATGGCTACGATGAGCCATTTTGGAGTAATTAAGATTTTAAGGACTCCCAACTCCTTCCCCCCCTCCCTCCCAAACAGAAAAAAAATTTTTGAATCCGTTTCATGGCCAAGTGGCAGGCCTGTATGAATATATCATTCCGTCATTCCAATTTATTATCTTCTTTAATAGCGCAAGATGGGTCCGTGAGGCTTTAATCATACGCCTTGGCTCAGATGTTAAATTATTGATGAAAAGTAGGAAAGAAAATTTATTATCTTCTATTAGAGTTGAATTTTATCAATTTATTTGATGGTTTAGGGTAAGGATAATTCCAGTCGGGGGTTTGTTCCGCCGATTGAACTGCTTGGTGGCTTCATGGAAATCCATATCAGTATATTGCAACAGCTTGGCGGTTTATATCCACGGTAGCTCAATTGGAAAATGCAGTGCCAGCGTTAAGCCGCATTCATACATTCACGAGAAAGACTTATTCACGTGAGAAAAGTTCAACCACGCTAGAAAATTCTAACCGGTTCTCGCAAAGCCATTCACATATTCGCTAGGGTCATTTCTCGCGCGAGTGCACGCAGCTAGCGCGAGAAAGGTGTTGCCAGAATTTTCTGTTTGAAACAGAAAAGTAGCTCTAATATATAGACTGTTATATATCAAACAACTTGGAATGGTGTGTAATTTTGATTACAACGTAAAATTTATGATAGTCGAAATTCGTTCAAAGGCACCTGGTTTAGTGGAACCATTATGGTTCACTGGAATATCAATGCTAAGATATGGCATGTAATATATCATTCAATTTGGAATGACGTGTCATATGAATATAAGCTAAAATTAATGATAGTCGAAATTGTTTCAAAGGCATCTGGATTAGAGGAATCATTATGGTACTTTGAAACTTTTTATGATAAGTTATGCCATGTTTTATATCAAACAACTTGGA
>JAHWFO010024513.1:0-15740 GCA_023313115.1 Rhysida immarginata | reverse complement strand
CTGAACAAGAAATTGAAAACACCTATTACTATGCCCTTAAACGACACAGATGACGGTTTTATCAGCTGTGTTATTTTTGATCCGCCTGACACTCCAGAACGGTGCATCTTAAAAATTCCCGAGGGGTATTATGATAGTCGTAACGATGTTGTCGAGGCGCTCGTTAAGTTGATTCCGTTGAAAGAACAGACTTTTTACAAAATCAAAATCACACCTAACAAATGTTTTCATTTCAAATGCACAGAAGATCGCTATATCAGTTTTAGTGAGGGTTTATGTTACACATTGGGTTTACAGGCCGAACTAGCCGACCTAGAACTCGTTATCGGCGAGGGTTCAATCCCGATAGATCTTACGCGTGGCATACATGGTTTTTATCTGTATACAGACATCATACAACCGCAGGTCGTGGGTAACACATTCGCACCGCTCCTACGAATCATACCCGTTTCACATGCCAGACGAGAAGTGATTTATCAGACTTTTCATTCACCCGACTACTTTCCCTTAAGTAAAAACGTCATTGACGCGATTGAAATCGCGGTTCATTCCGACCACGGTGATTTACTTGCGTTTTTAACAGGTAAAACCATAGTGAAATTACATTTTCGTAAGAAACAGCTGTAGTGCGAGGTTGATTTCTTTTTTCTCTCCTACTCGATTACTTCAAGATGCATATCCCCTATCAGCCGAGCCAGGAAGTAATATCGCGTTACTATTTAAACCAGAGAGGGAATGGCTTACCTGTGTTTAGAGGGTCGGTTTTCCAGAGAGGCAATGGGATTGGTTCAGTGTTTTCAAATCTGTTTCGTTTGGCAACACCTTTACTCAAATCCGTGGGCAAGATTCTCGGGCGGCATGCCCTAAAGGGCGGTGTTTCCGTTTTTAACGATGTGATACATGGTCAAAATTTTAAACAGTCGCTGTCATCACGTATGAAAGAAGCTGGAGGTAATGCCCTGCAGGAAATGGGTGCTAGAGTTCAGAGAGGTAGAGGTCGTGTTAAAAGACGAAATTCGGTATTTCCTTCTCATTCACATGTAAAAAGACCCAGAGGCAACAGCGTGGAGAGCTTTCTAAAGAGTGAATACAGACAAAGAAGTCGAGTGCAGCGTTCAAAAAAGCTGAAAAACGGGCAGAAGAAACAGAAGAAGAAGAGGAAGAAACAGAAGAAATCGACAAAAACACAGACAAAACGACGTTCTAAGCCGATTTTAAACATACGTCCTTTATCATCGGTTTTCGCCTAATACATACGTAATCATGGCATCAATGATACACCAGCTGAGCACTGAATGTCTCAACAGCAATCTCGACATTTTTTCTATACCTCACACGAGTGGCCAACAGGAAAAGCGGCACGTCACGGGGTACCAGCCAACAGCCATCATCAGCCAAGACGGGCCTATTGAATTCTACGTACCTGGTTTGGCAGATTTTTACACGGATCTCGATCAATCTACATTAAACTTAGAAGTCGTTATCAACAAAGGGGACGGGCCGTTACCAGCTGCTGATAAAACAGGGCCTGTGAACCTTTTCTTACATTCGCTATTCTCACAAGTCGATTGCTATCTAGGTGATACGTTAGTTAGTCATAGTAATAACTTATATCCGTACAGAGCTTATTTTGAAACTCTTTTGAACTATGGACAGACTTCTAAACAAAGTCAACTCACAACAGCCGGGTATTGTAAAGACACGAGCGGTAAAATGGACAATGCTGACGATGCAAACAATGGGTTTAAGTTACGTAAAAGACTCGCACGAAACGGCGTTTACTACATGGAAGGCCCGCTCCATTTAGACATCTTTCGGCAGGGTCGATTGTTACTAAACTCTACGGATTTTCGTCTGAGGCTTTACAGAAGTAAACCCTCCTTTGCTCTGATGTCTGACGTAGCTAACCCAAATTATCAGATTACAATCCGAAAAGCAACGCTGAATGTCGAGAGAGTTAAAGTTAACACAGCCACGTTATTAGCACATGCAAAGACTCTGCAAACCACTAACGCGTTTTATCCTATCGGTCGGGTTGAAATGAGGTCCGTGAGTATTGCTACGGGTACTAGAAATCACGTCATACAGAACTTAATTACGGGTCAGATTCCCTCGCGGTTGATTTTTGCATTTACATCGAGTGAAGCCCAGAATGGTTCTTTTACTTCGAATCCATTCAACTTTCAACATTTCAATCTATCTTTCTTCTCCCTCTCATTGGATACTCATGCAATACCTCTAAACCCTCTGACGCCGAATTTTTCCTCTGGGTCATACTTGAGAGAGTTTGTTCATTCCATGAAAGCACTGGGGATTTGGAAAGAAGACAGAGATGTTGACATCAGTCAGTTCGATTACGGTTCTGGTTACACATTTCTGGCCTTTGATCTTTCGGGGGATAGGAATTATTATACAGATAGATATAACCTTATACGTAACGGTACGTTAAGTGTTGAAGTTCAGTTTTCCGAACCTTTAGCAAATTCGGTGAATCTGATTGCTTATTGTCAATATCAGAATCTCTTGGAAATCAATAAAGACAGAACCGTGAGCTTCGATTTCACAAATTAAGATCGATGGATGGATACGCAAGAGCTATGGAGGGCTCTCGAGAGAGATCCATTCACATGTACTATGGCAAGAGGTGTTTTCCCGGCGGACTTGATGCTTCAACTCAAACCTCTGCACCCTGCTTTACTCATTGCTAATACGGATGATTCCAGCAAGCCAGGCTCGCACTGGGTGGCTTTTTTTATACCGTCCTGCAAACAAGCATACATCTTTGATTCTTTCGGAATGTTTCCTCAACCGCAATTCCACCAGTTCATGCTTATGCACTCGGAAAAATGGATCTACAACACGAGAATAGTGCAACATCAGACGTCTGACACATGCGGTCATCACTGTCTACATTACCTGAAATTAGCAGCCAGAGGTTATTCTACGGCAGACATCTTGAACAACACTTATACAAACGAACTGCTTTTGAACGACTTACTCGTGAAATGCGAAATCATTCAAGACGAATATACTAGCAACTCTGAATTTAATATCTGCCAAAAGGCCAAATGGAACCAATGTTGCAAGCCTTTAAATGACTCTGTTTAATTATTCTAATTATTATTATCTGTTTTATTCAATTTCTGTATATTCATTTTGTTCAAATAAACTTTTTTTTTTTTGTATTCAGCTTGAATTTGTGTTTGTTTGTGGTTACTTTTAATAAATAAATAAATAAATAAATTACACAATAAAACGGTTTTCATACATTGAATTACATTTTTATTCAATTTTAATTTTTTTTTTTACAGACGTTAAAATAAATTTTATCATTTGCAATACAACCTAATATTTTACGTTAAATTGTTATTTATCATAATGTAACCAGGGGAGTTTTAGCGTGTCAGACGCATGCGTCGGGCGGTACACGGGATTCACGATTAATTCTTCGGGAATGTCTACATGATGTATCACGTCGGTAAACAGGGTTCTCCCAGGTAGAGGTTTCTTCAGGTGAGGGATGGGTGATAATACGTCTTGTATTAAACTATTAATGTTCGATCCTCGTATTGATTTACCTCCGATGGACACAGTACCTTTTTTATTCCATGTGATAACATCAGGTCTCTTTCGTAGTGTGTGTATGATACGTGTACGTGGGGAAGGCTGCTCAACAGACAAACTCGCTATGTTACCCGGCCGGCTGTCCTCGTCGTAGGCCTCCTCGAATCCGCTAGCCATGGCAATATCACGGTCGGTGAGGGTTTTTTCTTTTAAGTCTGCAGACGTACGAAAATCGGGTGAATAGACGAGTTGTTGCGGATACAGATATGTAGGTGTTTCTTGAAGGGATGGCGGTGACGGCGATTGTGGTATTAAAGACGGGTTTGAAGGTGGTTGAGGGTCGGTTTGGGTTGAAAGGCTTGTTCGTTTCGAATGTGCTTCACGACGTCTTGCTCTTAGATATTTTTGAAGTGTATTTAAATAAAGATCCATTTTCTGATGGACATTCAAATTTGATGCTTTTAAAATCTCATTGATTTGAGAATTCAACTGTTTATTACGTTTTTTTTCAACATCATTAACCACACTAGGTTCAACCTTAGTTTGACCATGTTCAACGGGGCGCGATGACACAGGGACACTCTGGTTCGTAGCGTGAAGGAACCTTTGATATTCGTGAGCCGGTAGTAAAACGTACTTTTGCATGTTCTTAACTAATTAATTTATTCAAAATAGGTGCAGCTACGCTTCCTAACAAAAGAGGTAGCAAGAATCCGTTCCCACGTTGGTTCAGATAAGTTTTCTTGGCCCTTAATGAAATTTTTTTATGGGCTAAACCTTTTATTTTCCGCAAATGTTGTTTAATAGGTGGTGTCCAGTGGACTCTACGATGTAGAATGTTATGGCAGATCTCGCACAACGCTTTAACTTGATTAAGAGTGGCATGTTGCATTAATACTTTCCTATGCTGAGGAGACGAGTGTTTCAAAGCTCCTAGAAAATGACGATGTTTCACAACCAGAGGAATCATCGTTGTATCAACACCCTATTCAGCCGATTTTAAAATGACGTTCGGCGGTTTTAAACCCGCGTTTTATCCGCATAAACCACGATAGGTTTTTCGGGCGGAAAAATCTTACTACGCAATCTCAGTACATCAGGACAGCTCTGAGTTAAATCAAGCAGTAAATAACTATGGGGTTCCCGAGTGGCATCTTTAAAGGCTTCGATGAGTAAGCGTCCGTAACCTGTTTGCGAGGCCAAGGTGCGAATCTGGCCTACGTCTCTGGGTGACTTTAGTAGAAAGATGAACTGGGTGTTTAAACTTATTGTACGGATGATTTTCGAATGTGCAAAGAGGTTCTGAGTGATTAACAACACAGAGAAGTTGAGATGATGACTGTAGCGCGTGTAGATTTTCTCAACAAGGTCGTTGTTTTTCACCTCGTTTAATAAGTCGTCTAAAATCAGTAAAGCCTGTTCAGGTATGCGTTCGTGTATCAATTTTTCATCCGGCACTCCGGCATGAAACGTAATGTTAGGTAGGTTCAGATTTTTAACAACCGGTGGGATTAAAGCTCCATAGCAGTAAATTATTTCCGTAGGCGATGGATCAATCACTTCATCTCTATACTTCAACATTTGAGCTACTAAAGTACTCTTGCCTGACCCAGAACTACCAGCGACAAGAGCCGAAAAGTATTGCGTAAATTTAACCGTTGCATTTATTTCCATGATTGAATGTTGAATGACGCAAATCTCTTTTAAACGCTCTTTATTTCAAAAGTCACAACTTACGTAATTCATACTCTACGCAATTATCCAAGGTACAGTTTATCACAAAAGGATTACAGGTAAGGATGTTTTTGGAATAGCCGGAATTGATCCATAGACGGTTTTACGAATGCGGGATTTCTCGCTAGACCGTTTTTACGAATGAGGGATTTCTCGCTAGACCGTTTTTACGAATGAGGGATTTCTCGCTAGACCGTTTTACGATGGCGGAATTTCTCGCTAGACCGTTTTTACGATGGCGGAAATTCTCGCTAGACCGTTTTTACGATAGCGGAAATTCTCGCTAGACCTTTTTTACGATGACGGTATTTCTCTGTAGACGGTTTTCGCGGTGTCGATATTTGTCGTTAAAGCGTTTTTATCTTATGTGAAATATCACCAAATAAACTTGTACTCCACACCGTTTTTAAACAGCACCTACAAATGATTTATTTTCGAGGATGATTATCCGTTTGGGTGATGTTGTTATTATCAACGTGATGCATCAGTTTTAAAATTTCCTCATAACCGTTCATACAATGCAATGCAATCAACAACAATAATACACAAGCACTACAAAGTCGAAGCAATGCTCCTCTCTGTATGGTGGGCGTAGTTCGCTCCATTGGCTTCATGAAATATGCAGATATTGGTCATCAGCTTTATATATTTACGTGTTTACAGCGTGAATGTAGGATCTAAACTGAAACAACAAGGGTTTGAAATGGGAGGTCTCTCCATGGGCACGGGTCCACAGCGCACGGATGCAAGGCCACCCAGGCACCATCCGACGGGTTTGGGAACGCGGCGTCGGGCGAGACCCAGAGGACTAGGATCCTCGAATGTTTGGAAACACCAAGGCGGACTTCAGTTAACGGGTTTTTTTCAAAGCCCATTAAATGTCCGCCGTGTCGTTTAAGGGCATAGTAATAGGTGTTTTCAATTTCTTGTTCAGAAACCTAGCCGGTATAAATCCATTGTTGACAGCGGCTGGGAATTCGATGAACTGCGTTGAGGACCCCGTAAACAATACGAGATCATTAACAATCTTTGTCTCGATGCCCGCCTTTCTAAAACTATCTTTTAGAAAATCAATTGCGACTTCCCTATTTTGCAGTTTGGTACTCTTAAATTCAAAAATTTTTTGATAAAGAGGTGCCGACTTGGGATGCCTAAACGTAACAGAAAAATCGGATACCCACTTAAACGGCCCGCTGTAATTCGGAGTTAGAGAGAAACGGTCCTCGTAGAAAATGTTTGGCGAAACATTGAACAACTTACAGAATTCGGGCGTGTTAAAGCGAATCCCGACATTCAGCGGCAAACTCATGATGACATTGAGATCTAAAGAAGGGTTATGGTAAATGAGAGCATCTTTCAAATAGGCTTGTAACACCAATTCAACTTCGATTATGAAAGTCTGGAATGTCGGAGTACTTACTGGTGAAACAATGCTGAAATCGATTTGTTCATCTATGTGATCAGTCTTGAAACCTATTTCGAAAGTGTTGTTTACAGTCGTAATGTTCTTGAAGAGGGCAGGGAAATGTGTTTCCGATAAACCAACCTCCCATCGTCCTTGGAAACGCAGCGTCCTCGGCAGTCTTGTGATAAAATGAGCTGTTGTATTGGAATGAATTTGATCACCCGTAGGTGTATTTGATGGTAGCGTAACATAAAAATCCGTGTCTTCATACATGATGGCTGTACTCGGCCCCAACTGCTGTCAATCGCCCCTTGTCAAGCATTTAAAAGATCACTCTCTCGCACCCAGCTGTTCATACTGACTGGGTAACCTTGCCATTTCACAAAAGCTTCGCGAACACCACGCCTCGTACGCCGGCGAATAATCTGTTCAATGTTAAAAACTTCGGGTTTTTTCACCTTTTGTAACTCCTGGTCGTAGAATACGCCTGAGACCTCGCTACCCTCGTAATCTTTAATTTTATACACAACAGGTTTTCTATAAATGATTTTTGAAACCTCAAACACCTCCTCTGTCCAGTTTGGAAGATAACCTTTATCAAATATGTTTTTCACTTTCGAAATACGTACGTGATCACCGACTTGCAACCTCGGCTTTGTTTGTGGTGCTGCTGTATAATAACTCTGTTGTTTCAGCCATAGAGCTGGGGCATTTCGTTCATTGACATCAGCTGGTGCCATACCCAGGGCTCTGTGATTGCGTTGGTTGTAGCTTAACACGAGATCCGGTAAGACGTCAATGTATCTGTGTTTGTTGGTAAATGTAAAAAACTTAAACATCCTCGTTTTTAACGTACGGTTGAATCGTTCGATCGTAACGGCTTTCAAATCTGATTCTGTGGTGAAGAAATCGATGTCGAGTGCTTTAAAATAATCTTGAACGTGTTTGTTTAAAAACTCCTTCCCTTTATCGCTGTTCACTTTTACAGGAACACTACTGAGTGTGAAAATTTTTTGAAATGCTTTCTGAAGCTCGAGTCCCCTCTTCGTTTTAAGAGGAATGACCCACGCATAGCGCGAGAAAACGTCGATGCAGGTAAGTAGAAATTTATAACCATCGTTCTGTTTTGACAAACTGGTTAGATCAACCAAGTCCACTTGAAATTGTTCAAATGGCGCATATACACGCATTCGATTACGGGGGTAACGATGACGCACCGGTTTATGCAGCGTATAAGCTCTCACGCCCCTTAACCATTCACCTGTCTCTTTTTCAGAATGATTTGTTTGTTTAGCTAAACCTCTCACGCCACCAAAACCTGCCGCATTAGCGGGGTTAGAAAATGCCTCATCCATGACAAAAATTTAAATTAAGTTATGTAAAGAACACATCTGTATTTATTTATTTATTTATAAACAGGTATATGGTTGTACAGGCCCAACCTTTTAGACAGTATTAGCCCCACCTTAGCTGCACACCCATCAATTGAAACAATGTATCCATTAGTTGAAAATTAAAAAACAAAACAACTTGAAACAGTAGTCGTATTATTTAGAAAAATTGTAAAAAGAGCTTGGAAAAAATTTGGTTACCCTAGAAACAATAGCGAATTAGTAATTAGGTAATCAAAAATCGAGGGGCGCCAGCATGAAAGCCGCTACCCGAAAAGTATGGTATATAAGGGAATCGACTGGTGTTTACTTGTAAGCCAGAATCACCCAAGTGGCTTTTGCTGAGAGCATTAGGACCCCTCTAACCCCCCACCCTGGTGCTGGTGCTTAGCACCAGCACCAGCACCAGGGGTATATCAGAGGATGATAAAATTAATTTTATTCCAGGCCCCCACCCAAATAAAAGACCAACGCCCAAATTAAAAGGCCAACGCCCAAATTAAAAGAGGGGAGATGAGGTGGTGGGTCACGTGAGGTACCTTCTACGCGCGGATTGGTTGAACGCCTGTGACGTCAGGTAGGTGTAGGGGGGAGGTAGAGGGGTCACGTGGGGCGAATACTAAATGTCGGGGCATGTGAAACTTGTTTTCACAAGCCCCGACACGCAAACACCTTGTGTCATGCCCGTACAAGTTGGGGCGAAATGACCACGCCCTTCAAATCAAAGGGGCGCCGCCCTAATTAATTAACCAACGCCCTAATTAATTAACCAACGCCCACATTAATTAATTAACCAACGCCCACATTAATTCATTAAAACAATGCCCACATTAAATGACCACACCCACATTAAGGGAGGGGAGGACTTTAATTGGAGCAAAAAGGGAGGGGAGGACTTTAATTAGAGCAAATTGGTCACCCCCTCCTCATTAATATGCGCCTATTTAAGGACTCTATCTACTGTCCACCTAGCGATAATTTATAAGACAATTTTACCTGTATTGTAAAAATGCTTCATCTAACGACAAATATTTCCAAAATAGACGATTGTAAAATTAGTGGTTCCATGACAATTCAGAACATGACAAATCAAAACATGACAATTCAGAACATCACTAATCAAAACGCTGATAAATCAGAACTATGACATATCGGAACTGTCACAATTCAGAACAATGGCATATGAGAACATAGATAAAACAGAACAATGACGAATCAGAATTGTCACAATTCAGAACTGTGACGAAACAGAACGTAAATTTCATATGTATGGTATTAATTATTTATTAAGTTTTATTTATTTATTTATTTATTTATTTATGAAATTCTCTGAATTTAATCATTAAACGAATTTAATCATGAAAATATGGACTATGACAAAATACAAAAAAGTAATCACTGCAGATTGGCCATTCGACGTAAAAATCTCAATTTGTCTTCTTCAGCATGATATTCTTGCACAATTCTTGCTAATCTAATACTCAGGGTCTCATACTTCTTTTTTGTGACTTCTGGGCGACCTGTCTGGGCATTGGCTAATAATAATATCTGGCAAGCTATGTCTCGTTTTAATCCATCGAATAGGTTCCAAATGCTTGGGTGGCTACAATGAAACAGTGAATTTAAGGTGTTGTGTAAACTTTCACAACAATTTGTAGTCTTAGGACATCTTTCAGCAGCAGCCTCAAAATGATTCCAAATTGTTACTGGGAATAGAGGTGATCTTCCTGTAGCTCCTTCGATGTAGGTAGAGAAGAAATATGTGAGAACCTCATTGTAACGTTGCTCATCCGGAAATGTAGCAGCTAGTTCGTCAAAGACAGTTCTTACTTCAAGTATTTACTGTAATACGTCGATGTTTTGATTCGATAAATAAATAAATAAAATAAATAATTAAATACTATAATTTAATGCTTTGGTGATTCTTCTATCCTCTCTTCAGCTTCCCTTAAATAATATTATTAAACAAGGTTCTGGATAGTCATTGTTCTGAATTGTGACAGTTCTGATTAATCATTGTTCTGTTTTACCTATGTTCTGATATGTCATTGTTCTGAATTGTGACAGGTCTGATTTGGCACAATTCTGATTTATCAGCGTTCTGATTAGTGATGTTCTGATTTGTCATGTTCTGAATTGTCCGGTTACCAAAATTAGTAACCGGTGATTTACCCCCTCACATATACGGAAATAAGGAAATATATATATATTTTTTAAATACTAAATTTATTTTTGATTTAATTACACAGTGGTTAGCTGTTACTCTTGCTACGTTTCTGTTTTGTATTCTGTAATTGAATTAAAATAATAAAACATAAATTTATTGTAAATTTACTAAATCAAGGTTTTAATAAAAATGTTATTTTTTTGTTTTTTTATATTCAATTTAGTAGTTAAACTCCATTTACACTGAACTAAAACGCGCATTATATTTATTAAATCGTATTAAATTCATTTAAAAATGTATTAAATCTATTTAGAAATGTATGAAATTCTTATAAAACTGCATGAAACCAATTTGTAAAAACTGTAAACAAATTACAAAAAATTTTTGTTACAGTGCGTTTGTCCTTAATGGTGGACTCTCAAGAGAGACGACTAGAAGCTGTCCGAGAAAGGATGCGTAGATATAATTCGGTTTAAAAAAGACGAAACGAATTAAACAATTCTATGTGTATATAATTCGATTGTACGAGTTATCGTTTTGAATAGGGTGTTAGGTCTATGCTACTCATTTGCTTTTCGCCACATAAGATACGCTTATTTGCCCGTAAAATTAAATTATTAAAAACAGTTGTATATATCCTGGCAACGTTATCCTGGTTGTTAATAATCTATTAATCAAATTTTTTCGAACGTTACGCTTGAGTCATGATTGGATCTATGTTTGTGACGTAGATTCAAGCTGCCCCATCTATGTTGCGTGGATCAAAAATTGTATATAATTATTTCCTATATTTAAATAAAGTGTATATACTTTTGTTACAGTACGTTTGCTCTACACGATGAACTCTCATGACAGACAACTAGAAGCTGTCCGAGAAAGAATGCGCAGATATAAAACGAGAATAAGACAAGAACAACGAGAAGAAATAATAGCGCGAGAAAGAAGACGACACCAACAAAGACGAGCAAAAATGAATGAAGAACAGAGAAATATTATCTTAGACCAAAGTAGACTCCGGCAACAAGAAAAGAGAGTTAATATGCAAGAGGAGGAACGCCAAAAATGCTTAGAACAAGATAGATTACGGCAACAAGAAAGGAGAGATAATATGCAACTGGATGAGCACCAAGAATACGTAGAACAAGCCAGACTCCGGCAACAAGAAAGGAGAGTTAATATGCAAGAGGAGGAACGTCAAAAATGCTTAGAACAAGCCAGACTACGGCAACAAGAAAGGAGAGATATGACTTTCATTTGTCAATTGCTTTAATATTTATTTTAATTTCGATTTCATTTTAATTAAAATGGAGTTACTATTTTTTAATTAATTATATAATATTACAACTCCTACAACTGAATTACAATGATACCTCAACAAAATTTAAAGATTAAATAAAAATAATAATAAAACTTGAATTAAAATAAAGCAAACTTAAAATAAACTTGCTGACAAAATTTAATTAAAAAAAAGTCTGATATCAAAAATCACTATATACGTAAATAGTATATTAAAAGTAAACTTATATATGTAGATTTTTGATATCAAGACTTTTAAATTAAATTTTGTCGGCAAGTTCATTTTAATTCAAATCTCTTTAAGATTTTACTTTAACATTTAATTTTTGTTGAGGTTTCATCGTAATTCAGCAATTAAAATTATTCTTCCCTCAACGTTTTATGCAACAAGTTGCTAACAAAACTTTGACTAAAATGATATCACAATGCGCATTATTGCTGTAATGTTTTTAAGTAATGTAAAAATTGTTTTTGCACTTATATGAGATTTATATTTTTTAGAAAACTTTTAAATCATGTTCTATTTTATTTTACGACCTCATCATATTTCGTTTTATTCCGTGGAATATCCACGGGTTCCGCTAGTAGTTATAGCTCAGGTAATAATTACAAAATATATTAGGTCACTTAATGCCTATTGATGAGTGGGTCTGTCTTTGCTTTCATAATCAAAAGTATAACTGCTCACGTAAACTTTAAGAAAGTAAAGGCAGAAATACCTAGCATAGATTAATTCCATATTAGATGGGTGACTGCCTACACTTTACATGGGAATATTATCAAATCTCTTTGCAAAGATAAAAGCTAAATTTATGGACGCCTAAATCATAATTATCACCGCAGAGGGCGTTAACAGTAAGTTATAAAACCTTTTAAAGAAGCGATAGTTGAAAATGAATGTCTCAAATCTGTGGCAACGATAAAATATACTGATCAGCCAAAACATTATGACCACCATTACCCTGCCAGAATGTGCTCTTCAGAATGACGTAAATGCCACGTGACAAGGTGCGAATGATGGTTAACGGCTGCCCGGGATAGTTAGTCATCATTTTGTCGACTATGCGTGTGTGTAATTGCGAAAGCTGCTGATTTAAGAGATTTTGATAAAGGTCAGTTGTGATGGCCCGAAGACTAGGAACGGGTTGTTAGTACCTATGAAAACCAGAAGACTCTAGGCTGAAAACCGGCCGTAAAGGCCGGATGCAGGACGTCCATACTTAATCAACAAATGCGGACGTTGGAGACTGTCCCACTTGATGAAGGCTGTCGCTGGCTCAACAAATACAGGATGTCCCAAAATGAACTGACATTTTGAATTTGCCACCATTTTTTTCGTGAATCAGAGTAGAGATTTTTATATGCTGTCATTATTAAACATTGAGGATAAATAATGCAAAACTACACAATCGAACAACGCATAGAAATTGTAAAAATTCACTTCAAAAATGGTGAAAATTTTACGAAAAGATGTCGTACTTTTTTGATCACCGCAATGCACTTTGTCGAAAAACCGTAGTGAATTTGATCATAAATTTGAGTCTACCGGTTCAGTTACAAACAAAAAAGTAATGGCCGCCCTCGTTAGCTCGTTCGAATGGAAATATAGACGGTGTAAGTGAAAGTTGAAGAAAATCCTTCCACATCAATCCGTCGTCGCAGTCAACAAGTAGGCATTTCCTGAAGTTCTCTTCAAAGAATTTTGACGAAAGATTTGCATTTGTTTGCTTACAAGGTTCAGTTGACACAATCATTGAAACTTCAAGATCATGCAACTTGTCGGGCGTTTGCAAATTGGGTTTTGCAGAAGCAACAAATTGATGGGAAAAAATCATTCGAAAATAATCATCTTTAGTGATGAAAGCACATTTTCTTCTTACCGGCTTTGTCAAACTAACGACGACGGGAAACCACAAATCCACAATAATCATTTAATAATGCCTCAGATGTACATTTCGAAAGCTATGCTTTCTTCATCAGTGAGTGATTAACAAACAGAGAACTCGGAATTTATAAGAAAAATACAACAATAATTGACCAATTACAGAAAAGTAACCTTAATAACTAATTACAACTATACTAACACAAAACAAAACAACCAATCACGCTAAACTGTTAAGACCCGATCATTTCAAATTTAAAAATATCCACCTCCAGAAACTACACTTAGAAGGCAATCCACTTATAAGAGCCGATATATCGTTTACTTTATAAGAATCGATATATCGATTACTTAAGAATAAACTTAGCGAGGGGTAACCATTCCCCTACAGGCATAGGGCCGTCATCATTGTTGAGTAGTTGATTAGTTGCTTTGTTTTTTACAATTTCCAGAGATTCTAAAAAACGTATTAACTTGGGATCTTTACCGGAGTAAATAATTTTAAATGAATTGGTATCGTAATCATGCTTTTCCTTCAAAATATGGTCAGCAAAGGATGAAACACCGATTTTAAAATTCTTTATGCTGGCTATGTGTTCTGTCTTTCGTTTGGCCACGCCTCTCAGTGAGCTGCCCAAATAGAAGTGTCCACACGTGGCACACCCAAACTTATAGACACCAAGAGAGAAAGATTTGTTAGAAAAGGGCCTTAAGTTTGCCACTGAAGATTTTAGGGAGGATCTGTTGGCATCCATTTCCGGCATCCTGAGATGTAGAACTAATAATGTTTCAAACAAAAAACTTTTCACTGATTGTAGTAAACAGCTACTAATGAAAAATGCTGCAGATTACAAGGGGAAAATGGACAAGGAAATCTCTAATACCCTGAAGAGCCTCAAAGAAAAACCAGTTATTTACCTTAAAGACGACAAATCTAATCACCTTGTAATCGTGGACAAAGAAGATTATTTCACTAGTGTCCAGAGGCTATTAGATGAGGGGCCCTACGAAAAATTAACGAAAAACCCAGTGCCAGGCCTTCACAGAAAGACAAAGGAATGTGTTAAACAATGTAAGTTCATCTTTAAGGATATCTCCTCACGCTCGTTATTACCTATTAACCCTGTAGCCCCTCGGTTATACTGCCTACCTAAAACCCATAAAATAGGAAACAAATGGAGACCGATCGTTGATTGCATAGGTTCTCCCACACATAAATTAGGAAAATTTATGCTATCAACCTATTTGGCATCATTGAACCTCCCAGGTGTAAACTTTAGCATTAAAAATAGTACTGACCTCAGTTTAAGCCTTAAAGATGTTAACATCAATGAAGAAGATAAACTGGTATCGTTTGACATCGAAAGTTTATTTCCAAGCATTCCAGTTAAAGAAACATTAGATTGGTTGGAGGAAGTCCTTGATGAAAACGACGTTCCCTTGGGTATTACAAGTGAGATTATGAGGGTGATGAAGCTGATCGTTTACAACAATATTTTCATGTTCAACGGGCAGTATTATAAGATGACGGACGGTACACCAATGGGCAGCAGTGTTAGCCCTTACCTAGCCAATTTGTATATTCGTAAATTGGAAAATATTGCGTTAAATAGCTTCAAATACTTCCCTAGAATATGGTATAGATATGTAGATGATATTGTCTGCATCTACAACACACAAGAAGGAGATATTAGGGAATTCTTGGTCTCCCTTAATTCTTTGTGCAGCCATATCAATTTCACCATGGAAGAGGAAGAAGACAGGCAGTTACCATTTCTTGATTTGTTAATCATACGCTCAGGAAATCAATTACGATTTGACGTCCACAGAAAAAGTAACTTCACGCCAGCCTACATAAGGAATGACTCCAACCACTGTAATTCCCAAAAATTAGCAGCATTCCACCATCAAGTCAGAAGAGCGTTGATACTACCACTTAACGAGGAAGCCAGAAAAAAAAAAGGAGATTGCTTTAATAAAATCCTGTGCTGTGTTTAATGGTTTTGAAAGTAAAATGGTCGACCGAATGACCACAAAGATCAGTAGACACCTGAAGATTGAACAGGTCACGACCCTTAGAAAGGAATTAGTTGACTACAAAAATGTATTGGTGTTACCATACAACGTACAGTTGAATCGAGGCCTAAAAAAGCTGTGTAGTGACTTCAGTATTAAAGTAGCCTTCAGGAGCGTTAATACGGTGAAGAGGAGTTTATGTGCAGCAAAGGACAAAATCCCCGCGGAGGAACGAGCAGGTGTCTATAAGTTTGGGTGTGCCACGTGTGGACACTTCTATTTGGG
>JAHWFO010024508.1:4080-19833 GCA_023313115.1 Rhysida immarginata | reverse complement strand
TCTATGTTGATTTGGATATTCATCATGGAGATGGTAAGCTATTTGTTGTTATTTTGTTTATTTTTGTTTTTTTATAAACACAACATTATCTTAAATTGTGGGGGTTGGTCGAAAAGTAATGCCTCCGTGGCTGTCACTTTTTTATTTGTTAACCGATGTTCAAAATTCTGATACACTGGCGGAAAAAAAATCTCAATACCGCATATTCGGCTATGGTATTTATTCCATTGATTCAAGTTTCAAAGTTACAACTGATAGGGGGCGCCACCCTGTACATGGTGAAAAGCACGGACTTTAGTACCCACTGTAGTCGCCACGCTGGTCTATGCAGGCCTGCGCACGTGCATGTATACGGTCGTAGAGATGCCGAATGTCATTTTGTGGTACGGCATTCCATGCCTGTTGTACCTGGATGGTGAGATCAGCGACAGTTGTTGCTGATTGTAGAAGAGCGCTGACACGGCGTCCGACCATATACCGGGAGTTCTCGATGGACGACAGATCTGATGATCGTTATCCTGTTGAGCATTATCCTGTTGGAACAGCCCCTTGGCATACCAGCCACCAATGTCACCACAATGGGTTCAACAACCATCCGAATGTAAACATTTGCCGTCATGGTGACTGGAATAACCACCAGGGGTCTTGCTGTCGTAGGAAATCCCTCTCCATACCATAACGCCAGGGGTGGTGCCAGTTTGCTGACGACGGATACAGCTCGGTAACAGGACTTCCCTATTCCTCCTCCTGACCCTTGTGGGACCATCACTCTGACCCAGACAGAAACGACTTTCATTCGTGAAGACTACAGACCTCCATTCTGCCCTCCAAGTCGCTCTGGCTTGACACTACTGAAGACGTGCCGCACGGTGTTGAGGGGTAAGAGGCAAACATGCTACAGAGCACCTGGAGTGGAGGTTCCTGGCCAGGAGACTGTTCCGAATCGTGCGTGGAGTGACGTTGGGTGGCACAGCAGCCCGAATGTCCGCTGCAGATGCTCTCCGATTTGCCACAGCCGTCCTACAGATGCGCCGGTCAACCCTGTCTCCAGTCCAGATCCTGGTCTCCTGGTAATCCTGCCTTCCCTGGACCATTGCTTCCAACGGTTGTACACAGTGGCAACGTCTCGACCCATGCGTTCTGCAACAGCACGGAACGAAAGTCCACCTTCTCGAAGGCCCACTACACGTCCTCGTTCGAAGTGGGTTAGCTGCCCTTATTCACGTTGCAGTCGCCTTCAAGGCCTATTTTACTCTACAGTACTGTATCACACACGTCCACAAGTGTCTGAAGTGACATAGATGCGCGTCTGATCTCGTTTATATCTGTCATTGGAATGTCTCAATTGCATGTACAGGGTGGCGCTGGTGGCGCCCCATATTAAGTTGTAACCTTGAAATTGAATCCCATAGCTGAATATACTGTCCAAATTTCATTCATCTAACACAAGTCCTTCATGGTGTTGGGATTTTTTTTTCCGCCAGTGTAGAAACAATAGAAATACGAGGCATGTTTTTTAAGTAAGTACCGTTTTGGAATTAAAAAAAGACGTGCAAAGATATGGCAATAATTTTATTTTTACATGAAAGCCTGTACCTTAATCTACTTTTCTACATAATTTCCGTGAATATTGAGGCACTTGTCATAACGTGGCACCAGTTTTTGAATACCCTCCTCATAAAATTCTGCCGCCTGACTCGTTAACCACTGTATCACAAATGTTTTGACTTCGTTATCGTCTTGAAGACGCTGACCACCCAGGTGTTTCTTCAAGTGCAGGAACAAATGGTAGTCGCTGGGCGCCAGATCAGGGCTGTGTGGAGGATGATCTAGAGTTTCCCATTTAAAAGATTTGATGAGATCTTTGGTCCGATTAGCCACATGTGGACGGGCATTGTCGTGCAGCAAAACGATACCCTTACTCGACTTGCCACGTCTTTTGTTCTGGATTGCACGACGCAGATTGTTCAATGTCTCACAATAAGACGCTGCATTGATTGTCTCATTACGAGGCAGAAACTCCACTAGCAATACTCCTTTTCTGTCTCAAAAAACTGTGCACATGATTTTCCGGGCAGAAATTGTTTGCTTAAACTTCACTTTTTTGGGTGATGATGAATGTCGCCATTCCATGGATTGTTGTTTCGATTCTGGTGTGACGTAGGCCACCCATGTTTTGTCACCAGTAACAATTTGGTCTAAAAAATCTTCACCTTCATTGTGGTACCGCTCAAGGAAAATCAATGCACTGCCTAAACGTTGGGTTTTGTGCAAATCCGTCAACATTTTTGGAACCCAACGTGAACACAATTTCCGGTAATTCAAGTTCTCGGTTACAATGCGATACAAAACACTATGAGAATATTGAGGAAAGCAGTCGCACAATGATGAAATTGTAAAGCGTCTGTTTTCTCTCATCTTTTCGTCCACTTTCTGCACCAAATCTTCATTAACGACCGAAGGACGCCCACTCCGTTCTTCATCATGCACATTTGTGCGGCCATCTTTAAATGCTCTCACCCATTTCCTTACCATTCCATCACTCATAATGTTTTGTCCGTACACTTCACAGATCTCACCATGAATATCGATCGGTTTTACACCTTTAGCGCTAAGAAATCGTATAACAGCCCGTACTTCACAATCGGCGGGACTCACGATTGTCGGAGGCATCTTAAACACTCAGTAAACAACGTATACAATGAAGAATCAGACTGTAATGGCGTCAGTGCGTAGACAAGAGATGTAGTTAACCAGCGCGCATGCGCGGAACGCCGACCGTAGCGCTGCGGCGGCGGAATCGCAAAACGGTACTTACTTAAAAAACATGCCTCGTAGCTTATGGTGCCCAAGGAATCCGAATCCTTGTCTGTGATCGGCAAGGATTGGCTGCATTTCTGTTAATTTTGTTTACTTTAAAATAATCGTTGTTGCAATTAACTGTAGGGGTCGAAGATGCCTTTGCCTGTACATCGAAAGTGATGACTGTCTCATTTCATAAACATGAACCTGGTTTTTACCCAGGTGGGTATACAAACCTCTAATTTTGAATTGCACTGGTGGCAAATGAAAGATAAATACCCAGAAGGAGTGATGCCTTTTTACTGAGATTTTATGTTCACAGTGATGCAAATGAAACAACACTATGATCGCTAGTAGAGCCTCGTATAATCAAGTCAAGTTATTTAAGATAGAAGGTGTCAATTTCTTTAGTCCATAATTACTTTAGTAACGTACACAATTTCTTTCAGGGTTACAACTTATAGGGGGCGCCACCAGACCCTGTACATGCATAAGGGCAGCTAACCCAATTCGAACGAGGACGTGTAGTGGGCCTTCGAGAGGGTGGACTTTCGTTCCGTGCTATTGCAGAACGCCACTAGGTCGAGATGTTGCCACTGTGTACAACTGTTGGCATTAATGGTCCAGGGAAGGCAGGATTACCAGGAGACCAGGATCTGGACGACCGGGTTGACTGGCGCATCTGTAGGATGGCTGTGGCAAATCGGACAGCATCTGCAGCGGACATTCTGCTGCTGTGGCACCCAACGTCACTCTACGCACGATTCGGAAGAGCCTCCTGGCCAGGAATCTCCACTCCAGGCGCCCTGTGGCATGTTTGCCTCTTACCCCTCAACACCGTGCGGCACGTCTTCAGTGGTGCCAAGCCAGAGCGACTTGGAGGGCAGAATGGAGGTCTGTGGGTCAGAGTGATGGTCGCACAAGGGTCAGGAGGAGGAGTGGGGAAGTCCTGTTACCGAGCTGCATCCGTCGTCGGCAAACTGGCCCTACCCCTGGCGTTATGGTATGGGGAGGGATTTCCTCCGACAGCAGGATTCCCCTGGTGGTTATTCCAGTCACCATGACGGCAAATGTTTACCTTCGGATGGTTGTTGAACCCATTGTGCTGCCATTCATGGCTGGTACGCTAGGGGAGCTGTTCCAACAGGATAACACTCGACCCCACACTGCCGCTGCAACCCAACGTGCCCTTCAGGGTGTCCAGCACGATCACCAGATCTGTCGCCCATCGAGAACGTCTGGACGCCGTGTCAGGGCTCTTCCACAACCAGCAACAACTGTCGCTGATCTGACCATCCAGGTACGACAGGCATGGAATGCCATACCACAAAATGACATTCGGCATCTCTACGACCGTATGCATGCACGTGTGCAGGCCTGCATAGACTAGCGCAGCGACTACAGTGGGTACTAAAGTCCGTGCTTTTCACCATGTACAGGGTGGCGCTGGTGGTGCCCCCTATCAGTTGTAACCTTGAAACTTGAATCAATTGTCCAAATTTCATTCATCTAGCATAAGTCCTCCGTGGTGTTGGGATTTTTTTTTCCGCATGTATGCTTCTGTCTATGTAAAATCAGGAATGTGGCTTTCCTTCTGATTGTCCGTTTTTCAATGCTTAGCAGTGTACAACAGCGATAAACCAATTTTTAATTTTTTTATATAAGGTACGGGCGCCATTGATGACATAGGATTTGGCAAAGGTAGGCGTTACACAGTCAACGTTCCTTTGCAAGACGGAATCATAGACGAACAATACTTTGATGTTTTCTCCCGGTGATTAAATCGATATTTGCTTTTCTGATAGTAATACGTGTGCCTTTAGTCGACTCTTAATTCCGTAAACTCCATTGATCTCTTTTCTTTCTTATCTGTTAGAGTTACAAAGCTCATCAAAGAGTTTTACGCTCCTTCTGTTGTCGTATGTCAGTGCGGTGCTGATAGTCTCATTGGTGATCCTGCTGGTACATTCAATCTAACTCCGAAAGGTTTAGGAAATTGTATCAAATCTCTTTTGTCCTGGAATCTTCCAATTCTGTTCTTAGGTGGAGGTAAGGAATATTCCGTTCATATCTACACTGTCATATCAATGAATTGTGACCAGCAGCCCTTCAAGTCACACGCATGGTTCGCCCCAACAACAATTACACATTGCAAAATTTGCATAACAGGCTGAAAAAGCTTTAAAGCTGGCGCATCAAACGTCAGGCGCACGAGCCTCAAGATGGGTGAACGTTCGGATTTAACGGACATCCAAAAAGGGATGACAATAGGCTATCGCAGCAAGGGTGGCACCATCTCCGAAACGGCGCAATTTGTACAAATCGTGTCCTAACGCCGCCATCACTGTAAAGGGTCACGAGCCATCGACCGACGGGGTGAGCGGCGATTAAGACGACACGTAAATGGTGATAGGAGAGCCACACTCCATCGACTGACCACCAGATTCAACAGTGGTGCCAACAGACGTGTATCCGACATTACCGTTGAACGTACCCTGCTACGGATGGGCCTGATCGCCTAGACTTGGCACGTGAGCACCGCCATTGGACCACGGACGAGTCATGGTTTTTGCTCCATAAGATTGACGGGCAATGGCGAGTGCGTCGTCAACGCCATGAAAAGAGACTGCAGGAGGCTATTGTGGGTCGGAAACAGGCTGGTGGGGGTAGTGTGCATGTGTGGGGAATCTTCTGTTGGGAGCAGTTAGGTCCACTGATTCGTCTAGAGGGCAGTTTGAACGCCTGTGGCTATCTGTCAATCGTAGCGGACCAGGTGCACCCGTACCATCAATCCAATCGAACATCTGTGGGAGCACCTTGATCACCATGTACGGCAGCTGGACCCTCCACCTATGGCTGTCGAAGCTCTGTGGACAGCGCTTCAAACGGAATGCACTGCCATACCATCGGACATATACCGCGCACTTCTTGCGTCCATGTTATAGCGGCGGAGGGTGGCTACTCCCATTACTAAGTGGGTGGTCATAATTCAGTGAGTGATATGACACTGTATATGCATGCATTCCTTGACTGCAGTTTGGCTTGACATTGCTGTGGGCATTAGTTTGTAAGTTTATATTGTTTACGTGGGAGAAAGCCAATTTGAATTTCATTTTTTTAATTTAAAATTTGTAGGTGGCTACAACATTCCTAACGCAGCTCGATGCTGGACCTATTTAACGTCAGTCATTTTAGGATTTAACTTGCCATCTGATATTCCTGATAACCCAGTGAGTATTTATTACAATTTCATTTTTAATTTAGAAGACTACGAGGGTTGTTCAAGAATTTTTGCCTCCTTGGCATCTTTCCTCATCCCTTAAGGTGCTTTTTCTTCTTTGGGAAGTGGTGAAAGTCGCAAGGTGCAAAGTCTTTCATCTTTGAACTGTAGGCATTGCAATGGCTCTGGTGTATTGATCGTGTGCAGGCGGGCCTTATCGTGCTGTGGAAGAGGGTCCAAAGCTGCCATTCAATCCTGGTGTCGACAACGACCCCGGAATTCCTCTCCGACGGGTTCATCCGACTAGTCACGTGTTGGTACAATGCTTGGAAAGGGATGGGGACTATGTCGAAAAGTGGACAGTGCATTGCATAGAGGGCAAATACGAGGGTGGGCTGAAAAGTAATGCCTCCATGGCTGTAACTTTTTCATTTTTTAACTGATTTTCAAAATTCTTTTTGCATCTGATACTCCCATTTGTCCTCTATGTAATGCACTATTCACTTTTCGACTTAGTCCCCATCCCTTTCCACGCATTGTACCAACGCGTGACTAGTCGGATGAACCCGTCGGAGAGGAATTCCGGGGTCGTCGTCGACACGAGGATCGAATGGCAGCTTTGGATCTTCTTCTGCAGCACGATAACGCCCGTCCGCACACGATCGCCACACATCAGATGGGGTTGCAGCGCCTAAGTTCAAAGATGAAAAACTGCAGTTCAAAAATGAAAGACTTTGCACCTTGCGACTTTCACCACTTCCCAAATAGGAAAGAGCATCTAAAGGGGCATGAGTTGCGTTCTGACGACGAGGTGAAATCTGCCGTTCGGTCTTGGTGTCGACGACAACCCCGGAATTCCCCTCTGACGGGTTCACCCGACTAATCATCCGTGGAAAGGGACGGGGACTATGTCGAAAAGTGAATAGTGCATTACATAGAGGAGAAATGTTAGTATCAGATACAAAAAGAATTTTGAAAATCGTTAAAAAATGAAAAAGTTACAGCCATGGAGGTCTTACTTTTCAGCCCACCCTCGTATTTGCGCTCTATGCAATGCACTGTTCACTTTTCGACATAGTCCCCATCCCTTTCCAGGCATTACGCTAATGCGTGACTTGTCGGGTGAACCCGTCGGAGAGGAATTGCGGGGTTGTCGTCGACACGAGGATTGAATGGACCCTCTTCTGCAGCACGATAAGGCCCGCCTGCACACGATCAATACACCAGAGCCATTGCAACGCGTACAGTACGAAGATGAAAGACTTTGCACCTTGCGATCTTCACCACCGTCCCAAAGAAGAAAAAGCTCCTTAACGGACGTGAGTTGCGTTCTGACGATAAGGTGAAAGATGCCAAGGAGGTAAAAATTCTTGAACAACCCTCGTAGAAATGTTACAGCATTTATTTATTTTTTTTTTTTTTCTAAAGTTGTCTTTGTTAAAATATATTCCAGTATTTTATGTTGTTTGGGCCTGATTATGAGTTAGACATTTCTAAAGGCAATCGACCTAATGAAAACACTGTGGAATATCTCGAGACTGTGTATAAAACAATAGCGGGTAAGAAGCGAATTTTAAGAATTGCTTTTCGGTGTACTTCTTAACGTAATATTTTCTTATAATTTTTTTTTTTACGCAGACCACATCAAGCAAGATTATTGAATATCGGTATTTTCCCTTAGCCTTTTCTTCTCGTCAATTTTCTTTTATAATTTATTATAATAAATGTCATATTTTTTATAACAGTATGAAAATTTTAAATAAAAAACTTGTATTTTCAGCCAAGCTCCGTTTTCAAATCTATTTTTCTCCCCAACCTCACTTATGGTAATGACCAAAAGAGTGCGATCGCAGTGCAAGTGGCCAAAATGAGGTTTCTGAGACGTGTGGCAGGTCTACCATAGCCTAATAATGCCAAGTCTGTACGCTCCTGTCGAATCACATAGTAAAAAAGTGCCGATTTCTGCTCTTCGTACAAGCAGCGAACCTAACGGGTGGCCCCGGAACTTACAGCTAACACACGCATCGTTATGAGGTCAAAATTCTCCAACCAATGGGAAAACGCTTTGTCAGTTGGCTATCGATTCGCTTGGAGTGGTCGTAAGCGAGCCGTGATATTTATTTTAACTGCGTTAATGTTTCGTTTAACGGCAAAATATATAAACATCCGAAAAAGAATTAGTTTTTAGCTTGGTTATACTTAAGAAAGAAAAAGAAGAAGCCGTAATATTTTGTGATTGGAAAGTTAAAGCGAAGTTTCTTGATAAATACACGTGATTGTGGGGCCGTCCGCTAGGTGGTTGGGCATGCGCAGATGGAAATCAGGAATCGAAGGAAACCCTGGAGTGTACAGACTTCGTATTATTATTAGGCTAAGGGTCTACCTTACTAGACAGAGTGCACAGTAGCATGATAAGGGAGTCTTTTGGCGCTGAGTTGCTATTTTTTAACGTCTTCCTAGGCAGTCGCTATTTTCCAAGCTAGTGGGTAAGAGATGAAGGGACCGTCCTGAAACCAGGTGGCTAGAGTACCTGGAAAATCTAGGTTCTAGTCACTTATACTCTGTCTCACTATATGAAAAAAAGCTGTAAAGGCCGGTTTCCATTTAGCATTGGTTCGGCGTTTGTTAGGAGTCTACGTCTTTTTTTGGAATTTTTGAAAAAAGCACTCGTTTTCCAATTAGCGTCTGCGTCTGTTCGACGTCGGTCAATGTCTTTTCAGATCTGGCATGGCTAGGTTTTTAGGCGTCTTTTTCAGGCGTCTTTTTGATCTAGCCAATCAGGTGCGATCTACTTCACTTTGGATGCTGGATAGTTGTCTTTGCTGATTCAGATGGAGAATCATGGCTGCCGTAGCTGCTGTTCGCCGACACGGGTTCTCGCGACTTTTCCCTCGTGAATTTATTAATAAACAGGTTATAAAAATTTGGTGAATCATTAGCTCTCCGTCTTCAAATCTATCTTTGTCCCCATTCTCACCTATGTTCATGAGGCTTGGGTAATGACCGAAAGAGTGCGATCGCGGGTACAAGCGGCCGAAATGAGATCTCTGAGAAATGTGGCAGGTGTTACCCTACTAGATAGAGTGCACAGCAGCACAATAAGGGAATCTTTAGGTGTTGAGCCGCTACTTCTCTGCATCGAGAGATCTCAGTTGCGCTGGTATGGCCACGTGATACGGATGCCGCAAACTAGTCTTCCTAGGCAGTTGTTATTTTCCAAGCCGGTGGGTAAGAGACCAAGGGATCGACCTAGAACCAGGTGGCTAGACTACGTGGAGAATCTGGGTTCGAGTCGCTTGGATATTACCAGGGAGGACATGCGCCTGATGGCGGAAGATCGCGATCGCTGGAGATCCTCCATAGGGCTGCTGCCCCGCGACTCTAATGGATAAGCGGGTTTGAAAAGTAAGTAAGTAAGTATTTATTTATTAAGTAAAAATGATATAGTAATAAATTCAAAGCTTGAACATGATCAGAGTGGTTGATATCCTCTTATTCCATCACCTTGAGAGAGCGACAATTGTTTGCAGTGACTCGACCAATCAGATCAGACCAGAGTCAGGATAATGGAAAACAACCGCGCTCGCGTGCTAATCAGGGCGCGTCTCACGGGCGAAGATTGCAAAAAAGGACGCAGCACATGACGAGACGCCAAACCGGCACTAAATGGAAGCCGGCCTTAAGGCAGTGTGGGAAAGCACATCACTACTTTTCACCTCCGCCCCGTAAAACATGAAGCACTGTTTCAGTTTCATTTTAGCTTCTATGGATTCAGTTTCTTTTTTATTGGCTGCACGTTGATCTGAATGAGATGACAATTGGTAACGTGGCTTTCCCATACTGCCTTGCAGCTTTTTTCATATAGTGAGACAGACTTTAGGTATTACCATGAAGACATGCACCTGATGGTAGATAATCACGAGTGCTGGAGATTCTCCATAGAGAGAGACGACGGTAGACAAGTCAGTCGGTTGTGAAGTGGGTGAAAAGAGAAGTATGGGAAAAAGGGGAAATTGGGTTCGCCAATGAGCAATGTAAGGGGAATAGGGTTACCGTATCCCTCTGCTTCAGTGTTCCCAGGGAGTTGTATAGTCTGGAGCACTTCAGGGTTACCGTATCCCTCCCTAATAAAAGGGATACACGACGCTTACTTGCATCGATTGTGTGGCAGATTCGCATAACTCTGGCCAGATAGAGGAAATGACTGGTGTACCTGAGCCCACGTGCGTTTCCCAATCTGTTCGTACTGGTACCTTTCTGCCCCTGCGACCCTAACAGATAAGCGGGTAAGTGAATTTGCAGTTAAAATCTACATTTTCCGATTATTAATGTTAATAATGAAGCATTATAAACTTAAGAATATGGAGCAGAGATCCTTAATCTAACGAGATGCGACAATCCGTATATGCGAAATGGTTCGTGCAGCTTTCTTCTGCGCAGGTTATTTGTGAGGGTGTTGCCAGATGGCGTTGCAGGTCATGATGATATCTGACGTAATCAAAACTTCTTCAGAGCACGGCCATGGTTAGTTACAAGATGACGATACTTGCGAATGCTCTCTTGCCATTTAAGCATTTGTTACGAGATGGCGCCACGGGTATTTTTGCCATGCCATATGTTTGCTATGGGAATTTTGTGCTTGTTGTTGCATCTCGTTAGATTAAGGATCTCTGATATGGAGTGAGCATCAGCTTACATTCATGTCACCATTTGTTTGGTTTGTTGTTGTTTCTTAAATACAGGACAAGTCAAAAGGGTGGACCCGATTTCAAAGTTTACTCTGTGAAATCTATTGTGAGACATGTGCTACGAAAGGTGAATTTTCAAAGTTTACGTCAAACACATCACATCACGTCACAGGTATTCTATTTGAGCGCCTGCGTAATTCGACACACAACAAGCCTTATCTCCTGTCAAACCTTTCATAGCTTGTCGCAACAGTAATGAACGTATCGTATTGCGAGACACGTGCTTCAAAAGACACGTGTTTGACAGTTTAGTTTCCACGTAGTGTTTTCACTGCAGCCATTGCTGATATTTCAAAGACGATCAGCTTGCTGTGTGTCAGGTTGCACAAGGCACTCACATAATACACTGGTGATGGGATGTGTTTGAAGTAAACTTTGAACGTTTACCTTTCGTAGCACATGTCTCACAATACCATACGTTCATTAGAGTAAACTTCTGAAATTGGGTCCATCGTTTTGAAATAATTTCCTGAAACGCAGAACGTAATTATGAACTGGATAGACAGGGGCAGCCGAGGCGATGAGCGTGTTTGTGTGGGCGACTGCCTGGTGGAGAGGTTGCTCGTTGCTGACGACCTTGTCCTGCTTGGGTCTTCTCGCACGAACCTTCAGCATGCACTAGACCGGTTTGCAGTAGCCAAATGTGAAGAAGCTGGGATGAAGATCAGTGTGGCTAAAACCGAGGTTCTGGTCCTTTCAAGACAGCCTGCTCAGTGTGCTCTCCATGTTAGGGGAGCCTCATCGAGACAGGTGGAGAAATTCAAGTATCTCGGGATTGCATTCAGAGTGATGGACGGCAGGAGAAAGAATTGGATGCTCGGATCGGTGCAGCAAGCTGTGTCAGACGTGAACTGTGGCGATCCGTGGTAACGAAACGCGAGCTGGGTAACAAAGCCAAGCAAATCTATCTTTGTCCCCATTCTCACCTATGGTCATGAGGCTTGGGTAATGACCGAAAGAGTGCGGTCGCGGGTACAAGCGGCCGAAATGAGATTTCTGAGAGGTGTGGCAGGTGTTACCCTACTAGGTAGAAAATGGGTCGCCCTTCTGCTATGGAAAAATCGCGCATTAAACGCTACTGCAGAACAGAAATTGCATCAGGCCACCTGGTCAACAGTTCTCGGATCCAACTCGGGCTCCAACTAGATGGTTCTAGGAGAACTATAGGACGAGAACTTCAACGTCAGAACTTTTCCTACGAAGTAATTGCGAAGAAAATTCCTTTAACAAAAGTACAACAACAACAACAACAAGCCAGGCTGCAATTTGCAGAGAAGCATATTCAGGAGAGCACCGACTTTGAAACCGTCATTTTTTCCGATGAAAAACGTTTCAGTTTTGATGGGCCAGACAACACATGCAGTTATGTGGAACATCGTGGTACAAAAACGTCTGAACCTAAACGTGTGAAGCGTCAAATGGGAGGTGGAGGTATGATGGTATTGGGGGCAGTCTGCAGCACTGGAGAGCTGAAGAGACTTGAAGGCACTTATACTGCTGCCAAGTACTTGCAAGATCTTCAGGATAGTGCAAGCAAAGATTTCATAGAAAGCTCTGGATATGGCAACAGGACAACGCCTCTGGATACCGGTTCTGTAGAAATCTTCAGGCTGATGTCGAAACCACATACGGACCCCCTTTTTCACTTCCTCATTGGAACCGAACCTCTGCCCTCCCAAGAACACTTTTAATGGTCCAAAAAGGTGATAGTCGCAAGGAGAGAGATCCGGGCGTTTTGGGGATGTGGTAAGATGTTCCGTCAGTGTGTCCATACTCTGCTTCGCTTGTGTGGTCTTGCATTGTCTTGCAGAAAACAAACACCACTGATAAGGAGTCTTGGTCGCTTTTTTCTTATTGCTGGCTTCAGGGACATCCTCAAAATGTTACCTTATAGTTGGATGCATTTATGGTTCGACGTTCTTGCAGGATATCGACATGAATGATATCCTTAATGTCCCAGAATACAGTCGCCATCACTTTCGTTGCTGCCGGTGTCATCTTGAATTTCTTGGGTCGTGGTGAGTCAGTGTGTCGCCACTCCATGTCTTAACACGCCTTAGCTATCACCATCCCTGTCCTATCGCTGCAGCATCATGGAACAGATTTTCACCCAGCTGGTTTTGTGATCCTCGGGGAGTTGCTTAGGGACCCATCTGGCATAGATCTTGTTGAATTTCAGCGTATCTTGGATGATGGTCTCCACCACAATGCCAGTGCTGATGTTCAGTATTGAAGCCATTTCTCGGACATGAATCCGCCTGTTGTCCCTTATCAGCTCATTTGTTCGTGCGATGATGCCATCATGGACAGCAGTTGCTGGCCTTGTCTTATGAGGTTCTTTGCCGGTGGATTCTCGCCCTCTTTATTCCGTTGAAAGATGGGGCCACGAATTTGATGGTAAACAATGTGACTGTCGTTCAAGGGTTTCAGATTCAATTCCCGGATGCGTGTCGATTTTTTATACCATTTTTCTCCATTTACTTGGGTACACAATGTCTACCAATAAATATTTCGCGAACATGCTTATTCTAAAATCTGTTCGAGCTAATCGTCGAGTGTCCATTATCCCATATATGTTCAATAGGCAACAATGCCATATATAGCATCAGAAATGGCATGACTTGTGTGTCTAATTTAATGTAGTGGTTGCTGTTGAGAGTTCTAGCTTTGCGTAGAAGCTGAGGTCCATAAGTGTCCTTTGGCTACTATGATAATGCTGGACAGTGTATAGTCATACCGTCCTTCCTTCATGTTGGAGTTTTCACAATGACTACTGTACAAGAGTTTCGGGAATTCGCATTTCAGTGATGTGTTGTAATGTACACGTGATAACATTTTACGTCGTTACATGGTCATGGACTTTAGTATTCTAATTATTAGTTAAAATTTGATTTTAGAGTACACCAATTTTCATGACCTATTTCCTTTTCCGGATTCGTTGAATTAAGTCTTGGTTCCGGAAAAATAGCACAAGTTAGCAGTTAATAACACGTAACAGCTTGAAAACGGATAGAGATATATGAAAACTGATTCCATTATTGGATTAGTGAGGAAATTGCACCCCAGATCGAGTGGTCACATGACCCCCTTTCAGTTTGAACATAAATTGCTTCTGGTCACTGATTATTCAAAACGTCCAGGTATTGACCAGTGGTTCAAGTCCAAACCAGCTGAACGCACTTTACCACCATCAAATTTCACTGTGGGAATAACGCATTCTGGTAACAAGTTTCTCCAGGTTGTCTCCCACTATTCTTCGCTCCATACCACGTGTCCACTGTGTCCAGTTCAAATGCTCTTTGCGCCAAGCCAGACGAGCTGTCTTGTTTTCTCTTGTGATGTTTGGCTTGTGTGCTGCAGCTCGTTGATGGAAACAAAGGCCATGAAGTCCTTTTCGTAATATAATAATGCTTACTGTAGTAATGCTGATGCTTTGGAATCTTCAGGGATGGTCTGCGCATAACACTTTCTGGAGTTTTCGGGACCAGCCTGGATGTTTTCCTACCGGAGCATTGCCATTTGCATATTGCATCCGATGCGTTTTATTTATTCAAACCAGGGTCATCCTCTTATTTGCATTCACGAAATCCCCCTCATTCTAACTGGATGGCCTGACAATTATTGATAGTGTATATGCCTTGCTCATAAGCATATTGTAAATAAAATTCTTTTTAACACTCCAAAGGTGGCGCGCGGTCTCAGGGACCGCATCACTACATTTTTGTGAATATCTTCTTATTAATTTTAAAGAAAGAAATGACCACTTCTGTATTTTCCCAACTTGGACCCTTCTAGAAGTCAGTATGTCATAATCCACGATTTCCTCCCTAGATTCGCATATATAGTATGTGCGGTCTCAGGGACCGCGCGCCACCAACTTCGTTACTAAAATAAATTGATGTAAAGTTCGGGTGTTATTTTTTTTGTTTATTAATAAATATTTTCCTAGTAGTTTCAAAATGCGGTCTCATAGACCGCGCGCCACCACCCGTGTCACAAACACCCGCGCCACCTTTGGAGTGTTAAATGTTAATTCCTTTCAAGCGTTGCTTTCCCAATGGTCACTTTCACTTGAAATGACAAGCCTTCATTTCTTCATTATGATTCACCCCCATTTGATTTTATCTTTACGGTTTAGAGAAACACGATGGTTAACGGGATAAAAATCGTTGCTTTTCAATCGACCCGCTTTGGTTCTTCCTTGTCATGAATATTTTCCTTTGACCTTAATGCATTGATCACTTTCATTTGAAAGCAGTTTTGTGGTACAGTATTTGCCTATCGGAACGTAGCCGTGCTTTGCTTTCTCCTGTGACCAAATTCTTTCCGAGAAAGGAAAGGAGTGTTCAAGCGAGCGGAGTCGAATCTTCTTTTAAATTTTTATTAGGAGCTTTAGCAATAAGCTACTTCTAAGAATGCACGGTAACTTGAAAACGGATTAACTTTTTCAAATTCTGTTTTCAGAAATATGACCATCAAGGTCTTAGCTCGGCCATATCAACTTTTCATAATTTTTCGTGGACCCCTTCAAGTCACGTGCTAAAACAGTGACTGTAAAGAATATCAAGGTAATGGCATGTCATATAACAATCGATTTGTCAAGAATGAATATATTGTTATTTTTTATTCATCTTTTAAGCATTATTGACATCGGCACGTGCACGTGAAATCGCTTTGTCGACACACGATTGCCCAAGTGCTCATAATCTATATTATTAAATAGCGAAAGAATGGAGCTGTCCGTCCGTCCGTCCCCTTCATAATTTCCGCATTTTTTGAGGCAGAAGGTTGAAATTCGGAATGTAGCTTATTATGGGCATGTGCGCCTTCACTATTTATTTTATTATAAATAACGACGAACAGTAAAAGGAAACATATAAAAGCTGAATTCAACTTTGTATTTATTCCTGTGGAATGCTATCAATTAATAATAATAATAATAATAATAATAATAATAATAATATTAATAATAATAATAATAAT
>JAHWFO010024481.1:0-11727 GCA_023313115.1 Rhysida immarginata | reverse complement strand
TGATCATGTGGATGCCGATGTTTGATTGGCTATCGAACATCGAAATTGTTAGTTCTGAGATGCTAAGTAAAAGAGTTTAGTCAGTAGCAATGTAACGATTCCCGTAGCCAAGTGTGCGGCGAACGACTCATAAATTTATATACTAATTCGGCCTCCATCTGGTAATCTTAGGATTCCAGATGGGAAGTTTAAAATTGTAGTATTAATCCAGTTTGCGTTGTAGTTTAATGAAAATGTAACCGTCAGATTGAAATTTAGTTAGCTCGCGTTATCGAGGTGTTTTTGAAGAGTTTCTATCGAGCTGAGAACCAGCGTCATCAATTCCAATAATTTCATGGTTTGCGAGGGATGTTGCAAGAATGTGTACCGAGCCCCGTGGAGTACCCAGATCCAGTACAAGAAGCCAGAGACGATCTTCCTGTGAGCCACTCCGTTGGACGAGGACGACCCCCCCTCCCGCCAAGCTGTTGTAGCAGAGAGGACGAGAGAGATCCAAGAGCGGACAGATTGAGAAGACACGGTAGCCCATTTCCAATTTAATGTCTCAATGGCCAATTCTTTAATTCCTCACATGATTTCATTCTTTCTATTTCATATATTACATCCATATTTTGGGAAGGATTATTCTATCAAACAGTGGGAAGGACAATTATAACGTAACCTAGAACAGTCATATAATACGTAAAGAACCCTGATTACTTTAATCTAAATTCTGTATTTTATCCAGTTAATTGTTTAATTGTGTTTATTAAAGTCTTGCGTTCAGATCTTTATTCAGTAACAATATAGCAGATTGCTCAGTCAGTAGTTTACATTCATTATTATTTCGGAGCTATTAAAGCCATATTTGTATTTTACATTCCGAGAGAAATAGAACTATTTATGATTAGAGTTCCTGTTGGACATTGTTATCACTAGATATTTCTAAATTCAGTATAAATCGAATTTCCTTGAGATATAAATTGTATAATCGAATAATTGAGAATTACATTCATACCTAACTTACATATTACTATTGCTAATATATCATTATTGTTATATCAAGAACTTCCAATCATTGTCTTATAAGTTTAGTCTAAAGAACCCTTAATTGATAGTCATTCTGTTGTATGCCACACAATTTAATTGCTAAGTTATATTTGGAATTGTGATTACTCATTGAAACGTGTAATTAGTCATATTGCCACAAGTCATTTCTTAATTACAAATTGCATTATTTTATTTGAATCTAAATTGGAGCTTGACTAAGATGAAATTCATATCTTAAATTATTATTATCATTTACCTTACCTTCCATACAATATTGTTTTATATACATTCGTTGAATATTGAATAAACATTATATGTTAAATTGTTAAGTCAGTCTAAGTGCCTATTCTTTCCTCTAGGCCGGGCCTGTTTAAGCGGAGGTATCTTTAATGTAAGTGGGATAAACCCTAAATTATCATAAACACTTTGTGGAAAGTATAATCCACTGGCGCAGTCTTTTACCTAACATAATTATAATAAATTACTCGACCATAATTCTATGAATATTATCCCCAGGAATCCTACACCACCTATTTCTACTATCTATCACCAATAATAAATGGAAAAAAAACCAAGCCAAGGTTTTATATAAATAATTTATTGGAATGATATGTGTTTAAAATTCAGAGATTGCAAATAACAGGCCTATTTATATACATTTAGCACTGAAATACAAAAGCAAATACTGTAACAGCGAGGCCACCTCGTCAAAGCAATTCTTTAACGATTAACCTGTTACAGTATTCAGTCATTTAGCATTAAGTCCTAGTACAGCATTAAAACATCTGCCGATAAATGTATAATTGTAAAAATATGATAGGAAGAAAAAAAAAGTAATGCCTACATACCCAATTGCTTTCTGTTTGAGTCTGACCGAACACTTTCGTTTTGCTCATATTACAATTTGAGAGTGAAAGTGTATCCCACCTCGTCGTTTTTCCCAACGTGGTTTACAGAGTCTTCAAATGAATCTGAAGCCACTGAACAGTTTTAATTACTTGGTATAAGTGAAGGAGGTGAAGATGAAAGCGAGGAGTCTTGTGTATATTTTATTTTCTAAACTTCTCTCTCAGGTTTCAAATTTTCTTTTAACTTTCGATTTTCTCATAGTGCAATCTTTTGGATTTTTGCGTTTTAACACTCGTAACAAGAGCACATATCCTGCTCAGGAATTCTGCTCGTTACGAGTGTGCTCTTTTTCAGTATAAGAAGGGGTGGGGGGTTTGCTCATTTAATGAAATTTTGCTCGTATCTATTGCCATGAGAAGAATAAATGCATGGAAATATAATAAATCCACTCTAGATTATAATATTGGACTAAAAATAATAAATAATTGCGATTATTATTAGCAAAAGCACATGGAACTCCAGCTATCTCAGCTTTGTTATGTTAAAAGGGACGGATCGCCTGCCAGGTGACGTCACAATCCCAGAAGGCAATGCGAGTGCTTTTGAGAGAAATCGGCCGACAGAGGCCACCTTCATTTTAACAACCTTGGAAGAGATCCAGGCGATGCGTCATCCTCATCAACACGCCTGATCCAATAGGAAAAGAGATCGTCGACGGCGTTGGAAATTCAAAAATCAGATGGAAAAAACGAGGAGTGAGGAGTTGGACTTGGTCAGGGGGGTGAAACTCATAGCTTTTTTTGTCAAACTAAGATGGCGGCGCTATGAAGACTGCTTACTAATGTTTTCTGCATTTTGGCGATTTAATGACAAAGTTATACATATAAATGAGTAAATAAAATAAAATATTTATGATGGAATTTGATGAAAATAAATTAAATAAATTAAAAATAGCTAAAATTTAATTAAAATACAATATATAATAAGAATAGATTAATAAATGATAAACATATACAATAAATAACACAAAATAAAATAAAGTTAATAATTAATTAATTAAATAAATTGGGCTAAATAAATAAATAAAGTGAAATAATTACAAGCACAAATTAATAAAAAAATCAGTAAAATAATAATTAAATTTAATCACTGCTTTGAAGATATTGTTGTTACAAAATGCGTCAGCGCAAATAAAACTAATTTCACTCATTGGTAAATCGGAAATATCTTATCTTTTTTTTAGATACATAATTGATTTTACCATATTGTAGAATCATCTTTTGCCGTAACAACAGCCCCAATTCTTTTGGGCGATGATATTGGAAAGGTCAGGGCAAAGTTCCTGTGTAATACATGTCCAACACTTTGGATGCATTCAGTGAGATCTTTTTTTGTTCTTTGTCAACGGTTTCTGTATTCTATTTATCATGATTGCCCAAAGATTTTCGATTAGATTCATGGCAGGCAAATTTCTTGGCCATTTCAGGACAATTATTTCTCTTTTCCGATTTCTTTTGGACGTATAAGCTGATACTTTATCCTGTTTGAAAATAACATCTTCAGATGAAGAGATCTTCTCAATAATTGAGTGACAAAGAATTCCATCATTTCTGTATTATAAACTTCTGTATGGAACCGGCCGCTCACAAAAAAAAATCCTTTCACCAACATTTTGACTATTAAAACAATCCCATAAACCATATGATTTAAAGGGTGTTTTACTTCTCGGTTGACAGTTGATCGCAGAAAAACTTTTGCAAGAAATCCATCCAATTATTTCTTGGTAATCACTATATTGTTCTCATTTTCCTGCTGAATTGTACTTGCAAATATGATAATTAAAAATGAAAAAATGAGATTAGAACAGTATTTAAAAACGTTAACCAAACAATATGCAAACAAAAAATTAAAGTATGCCAAAAGAGTTTTGAAATTATCTTAATAAAAGAAATAATGAATTCACAAAAGTGAATTTTTTTTTGTATACATATCTAGACTCTTTGTTTATTGGATGAATAAATTTCAAATTTCAAAAATTTGAAACAATTAATTTGTTCTTATAATATAATCTACAACAGTTAATTTACTATTTTGACTAATTACTCGTTTGTCCTCCTAAAATTACTAAAAATAAAATAAAATATTAAAAAAAAACTTTTTTATATTTTTACCCCCCTTCATCCATTCTTGTTTTTACTTTAAAAAAGAGTATTCCTTTTTTGGTTTAAAAAGTGAAATAAAAAAATAAGGATTCATAAAATTAAAAAAAGACAAAGGTGTAGCAGGGCATAATTTTTTTTCATTTTAAAATTTATTATTATTATTGAAACGGCACTCTCCAGGAGTAAAAGAATAATAGTGTGAAAATTAAAATTTAATATGAAACGCGCGCTCTGTTTAAGGACACTGAACGTTGGAAATGCAGTATTAAGCAACAACGTCGTCTGCTTATTCTTCAAGGGAATCGAAGCGCCGCCCTGGCGAATACTTGATCCCAAGTCCCTTGATTTAGCATTGAGTTTCCACCTCTGGTATATATCTATCTCTATGGACTTGGTACAGTGCAGGGGTCAGAAGGAAGACGCCTTGGACCCAGAGACAGCCGAAGAAGGAGACTGCCCAATCCATCATTTTTTGTGTAACCACTTCCTGTTTTAGAGCTTAGACAACATTATCCAGGTGGCGCTTTTAAGTTTCGAATTTACAGTTTTGTTTCGATTTAAACCAGAGACTGTTTCTTCGACTGTCTCTGATTTAAACGCTGCGTGAAAATGAGAGATGGCCGACAGCATTCTCGCCACTATCTTGATATGCGCTTAGTTTGCTCTCCTCTACTCTAAACAATCCTAAAAGGGTAGTAAATTTTGTGCGGCAAAATATTGTAACAATCGTTATGATGAAAAGGAACTTTCTTTTTTTGGATATCCATTAGAGGAAGACAGGTCAGTGAGAATTTAATTTTTTAAATAACATAAGCACAGATTGAGTAGCCTTCCCTAATTTTCTCAGATGATATTGGCCAGTCTTGTCGCATTCATGCTCTAATTTTATTAGCGTGTGATCTCTACGTAATAAGTAAATGATTTACCATATTCTTTAGAAATTAATTGTTTGAGAATTTCACGCGGAAAAAAATCACGTAAGTCCTGTGATGGTGAATATAGGTAAAAAATGGCCATATAGACATTAATGCAAATGATAAAGAGAAATATGCTATATAAATAACGCAAATAAATTCAGAGCATGAATTAGACATCATCCGAGAACATTAGGAAACGAATCTCTGGAATTTTTACTCATTCTTTGTTTATGTGATTTTAAAAAAATTAATTCTCACTCACCTTTCTTCCTTTAATGGAAATCCAAAAAAAGAAAGTTCCTTTTCACCATTAATTGTATAAAAATATATAAATAAATAAAATTAATAAATATACAGAATATAAAGATGCAGAAAAATAAACGAAGTGGATGGAAGCAACTGGAAAAGGTACACGTCACTTAATAATAGCTGTTATACGTCATATAATAACAACCCCTTAAGTTTGAGCAACATTTTCCAGAGGGAGCCACCAATAAAAACGGTTACAGATTTTAGTATGGGAAAAGTGAAAATTGTCCAGTCTCATTATCTTAACAGTCTCTGCTTGGACCAGAACCACGAATTATGTTCCATCGTAAAGACGACAAGCGTTCATAATCGGAACGGGGAGTACAAGGAACCTCGGGCGGTCGATGCGACTCGAAACACGGCAGAGAGCAAGCTGTGCCGTTAAGTATCCGAGGCGGAGGTTCCCTTATCGCTACGCAGCGTAAATGCCGACGGGAGCTACGAAACCAGCCTGCGTGACAACAAAGCGCATTTGCCGGTGGAACAAGCATTCAAGGTGATTCCTGCCAAGACCGTGAGTACTGTATTTTCTATAGGCGGAAACGCCTGACTGTTCGGAAGTTTCTTTCGTCGGGAGCTTCGCTCTAACTCCATTGTTAGCGACGCAAGGCCTGTTAGTTCCTCTGCTAATTTGCAGTTTGCTTTGGGAACGTGTGGTTTAGGCTATTTGTGAAAAGAAGCCCGGCATGTTTGTGTGAAATTTTCCCCTTTCTTCTTTCGCCACAA
This sequence comes from Rhysida immarginata, assembly GCA_023313115.1. Lineage (NCBI taxonomy): Eukaryota > Metazoa > Arthropoda > Chilopoda > Scolopendromorpha > Scolopendridae > Rhysida > Rhysida immarginata. The sequence continues at coordinate 5,735 of JAHWFO010024481.1, read as the reverse complement.
AAAGGTTATCTTTACCAGTTAATTTGTGTAAGCTCGTAATACGAGTTTTGTATTTTTCTATTTCAGTGGAGAGCGTGTAGGGGAGCAATTATACTTTTTATTGGAGCTCTAATATATATGTGTTTTACATTAATAAGACTTTACCCGGACATTGACTTTACTTACCTGTTTTGTTCCCGCTCTCATTTTGTGACGTCGACGATTTGAAATCTGTTAATGTTCAATTAGCACCTTTATTAAATTATTTTATGACCGCTTCCTTATTGAGGGTCATAGGACATTGAACTTTAAGCCAGAGACAATTTAATAATTACTATGAATAATTGAGTGAATTATTTGTCAATTTGTAAGTCGCTGTGCAGAATAGCCAGCGTTATGTTAACAGAATGTATTCTTTGCTCTTATGGATTATATGTAGTTGTGGCTTTATAATACTTTAGTTCATATTGATTCAAACATAAAATTTTATTATGGTTTTAACTTATACCTGGTTATTTATTATAAGACTATGATAGAGGAAATTCTGATTACTCTAATTTGATATCCAGTCAGTTAAGTGTTGCTATTTGATATTTGCTTAGGCACATTTAGCTATTTGTATCTGTTTAATAAGCAAGCTGCTTACATGTATTCTGATCGTAAATAATTTGGAATGGAATTCTTACTTTAGTTTTGAAATACATGTGGTTTTTTTTAAGTGGATAAGGCATACTTTGCTTTATTAGTTAAGTGACATTTAGCTTAAGTCAGCTAAGGTTTTTATTTAAGTTAAGCTTTGACATTTATTTATTTTTGTGTTATTGATTATTCGCATTTTTGTGTTGCCATTTGTATTATCATTAAAAGTTTATTTAACTTATCCATCCGTCCGCTGTCACGTACTTTATTCTATTTCCACTGCGTTATTCTGCAATATACAGAATTTTTACCCGTCACAGTAATCCTGCTCCTCCAGCACGTGCGATATTGACCAAGCATGGCGGCAGCAAATAACGAAACCTTGGTAATCAGTGACGGAGAATTTGTCTTTTTTCTGGCGAACGTATCGATTTATACCGTCCAGTTAAAATACACTCTATTCCTCCTCCTCAGTTGAAGAATCAGTCGATGAAGAATCGCTTGCACGCAGTTCAACAACAACTCCGACATTACAGTTCGCTAATCGCTATAATCTATCCACTCGTCTACTCCGTTTGCTCAGTCCTTTTGCCAGATCGATCTGTCGAGCAGAGAGAGCAGCGAGAAAAACGCGGAGCGGGTTGCTCCACTTGCTCTGAATCTCCCAGCAAAACGCAATCAGATTGAACAGATCGCTTCAGAGTGCTCGAGAGCAGCCAGTCGAACGCGCTATAAGACTTTTTCGTTTATATTGAAACTAGCTGATAAGCCCGGCGTTGCTCGGGCTGTTTGTTTGATGAAATTTTGCAATATCTGAATTTGAATAGAAATAAGAACACATGAAAATCCTTACAATTAGTAAAGTAAATATTCACTTCGGAAAAACGTAAAGAACTCTTTAAAATGCTCTCATTGGAATTTTGTGTCCAATTGGATTTGCCCAGGAAAATTCGACATTGCATTCTGAACATTAAATTTTTAGAATATCAAAGAAAGGCTATGAGTATTGAATTATTTCTGTCTATATTAAAATATACTTCATAGATGAATTCAGAGAGTTGAGGAACCCTGTCTACAGCCTCATCAACATGTAATTGTTTCAATAGAGTTGTATTAAGTCACAGAGCCTGGAATCATGTCCTGAATGTGGTTGTTCATATTGACGGTACCAGTTTAGCAGCAGAAATTGCTCTCTCACACAATCAGTTGAGATCTTTATAATTTTTTAATGAACAGTGTGAATTTTAAGTACACCGACAAACTACAGGGAATAGTTCCTGACTGGAAATGGAGTTAAAAAGGTCATATCAACATGCATCCGGTAATGCATTGTTGCCACGGTAGAAGGCACGATGGAGCGCCACCCCACTTCCGCATTATTGTTCGCCAACACCTCAACAACGTCTTCCCCAGACGTTGGATAGGATGCGGAGGCAGCGCCGTAGTGAGAAAATTTTGGGCCCTGGGCAAATCAGCTTTTATGGGGCCCTAAACAAAATTTACCCAAAAACAAATTTAACATAGACCTATCCAAAATCCAAGTATTGACCATATGTGGCAATCATTACTTCACAGAAACTAATTGTGACATTTTAGACTGGGACCATACATTGAATGGGGGCCCCTATCTACAGGGGACCCCGGACAGGTGCCTAGGCGTGCCCTCCCCTCACTACGGCCCTGCGCGGAGGCCCTGTTAAATGGCCTGCTTGATTACCGGACTTAAACCCCCTGGATTTTTACTTCTGGGGGCATCTGAAAAGCCATGTATTTTCACACGCACCGTCCATTTCTGGACACATGTCGCCTTTTTACTCCATTTCCAGTCAGGAACCACTCCCTGCAGTTCGTCGGTGTACTTGAAATTCACTCCTTATATTTGATAAATATTATCTATAATTTCAATAAAGGAAGTTACTACAAAAAGGAAAGTATAGTTAAACCGCAAGATCTAGAACCCTGAGTAGAATGATAGATTAATACAAAAAAAAAGGCGAGTACAGGTAATAATTCGAGGTGGACGGGTAAGTATGATAATGTCTGAGAAATAATTTCCCCTTTTTTCCTTAATCGATCATTTCACTCAGGGCTCTAGATCTTGCAGATTGACTATACCTATTCAGCAAAAGCTTCAGCAGCTGCACGTCCTAGCAGTTGTATTCTCTTATTTGTTTTTGAATAATCTCTTACACATCTTTCAAAAAATTTTAATAAAAAAAGAAATAATAATGATTTTTATTTATCTATTTATTTATTGCTTTTTATAATTACCCCCCTTAATACATGAATCATTAAGGCAAGCATCGTAGCTGTCGAAAGAGACCCTGGTACTGAAAAGTCACCAGATCTTTTTAGTGGAAGCAACAATGTAACCTTCATTGTTTCTAACAAACGAAAAAATACTGATTGCTAAAATCCAAGATGGAAACAATGAAGATTACATTGTTGCTTGGACTAAGATGGTTATTGGTTTATTAGCATTTTTGGCGTCAACTACTAAGGTCATTTTGCGCCCTTTACACAAATTATATCTGTACGCAGCCCGGGACAAACACAAGCATCCATGCCCACGGGCGGGATTCGAACCCACGACCAGGTGTACTCGAGAACTAGAAAGCTTACGCCCTAGCCCTCTCGATCACGGATTAAGATGGTCAGAAGACTTTTCACTACCGGGGCCTGTCTTTTTCGTTGGCTGCGGCAAGTATTAATTTCATCAACCATTGTTGACGCAACATACAGGGTGAGAGAACATGTATAAATGGTAAATATTCATACACGTGCGAGAACATGTATAAAGAAGCATTTTTATTCCTATGAACATGGTGTCGCAAGCTAACCCCCACAGAGATACAGAGGTAGTGACGTTGCGATACTACTGATATGAGTAAGTATCGATACTTTCGATATTGACAATATCGATATCAATATCAGTTATTCGATAATATCGTGGTATCAAAAAAAAAATGAGTATCTGTATATAGTATCGGTACTATTTTTAAATTTTAGAAATATATGTTTATGCGTATGCCTATTAATATTTCGTACCGCCTTTTGCATGTGCTGAGCTAAATGACGGTCCCACCCTTTATGCCACCACAACGCGCCTCTAATATCGATGTACATTCTACTTTTGCGTATTGTATTTACCATCTCCAAAGTCTAATGAATTAAGAGGTTTAATTCATGTAGGCTTTGCCACCAATTTAGAAAGTAAAATTATATTCTTTGCAATAATAATAATAATAAACAACTTTCAGGATGTTTCTGAATGGTGTCTACAAACTTTCAGGATATGTTCCAGGGACCAAAACAAGTAGAAAATGTCATAAGAACATGGGGTCAAAGACGCTTCTTTCTATAGTAAAATGGTTTGAATGTGTCCTGTAGTAGAAGAGTTACTACGATTCAAAGAAACGCCTAAAGAAAATTATGTTCTCCTGTCGTGCACATACATCCTGGTAATCTAACGGAGGCCATTTTGATCATTTACTATAGAAAATGTATTGTCTTGTTATATCGTAGAAAACAAGAAATTATCCCCCCTCCCCGAGGAGGGGTATAGGAAAGTATCGGAAGCCCTGAGGTGATGTATTTTTACCCATTTATCTTCACTTTTAAATCTCCCAAATGTTTTAATCAGAAAATTGATTTTCTCGAACATAGTATTCGAATCAAAAAATGTAAAAGAGCTCTCTCTATCTTCTTTTGTTTCTCACCATTGCCGATCGAATGACATTTCATATGACTTATGTTGCCATATATCTAAAGACCAAGTGACTGCCACCCCCACAACTCCGACCCTACTGGGAAAATTTATCCCAAACTTCATAGTAATCTGCTTACCGAATTTCACTGTGGTACCATGTAGACCTTTTGGTTCCCTCTGATTCCCACCTCCGTAATCCCGACCCAGTGGGCTAATCAAAACCAAATTAAATACTGAAGGAGGACATGCCTATGGTAAGCTATGTTAGAAATTTCAAGTTTCTACGTGAAAAAATGTAGAAAATATGAAGGGGACAGACAGACGGGCAGACAAACGGACATTGTGAAACCAATAAATCATTCCCAAACTTAATAAATCACACAATTTGCAACACCTTCAAGGCTTTAGAGTTAATTTCGTCTACTGCAGGACACCTTCAAACCAATATAACTCTAGAACGACGCGTTTTCGACTGAATGCTCATATGACATTTTGTGCTTGTTTTGGTCCTCAGAACATATCCTGAAAGTTTGTATAGGCCATTCAGAAACACCGTGTATACAGTTCAATATTACTTGAAACTTAAATACATGCAATTGTGCCTGCTTTATAAGAGCATCGAATGATACGATACTCTATGTATCGATACTTTCTTTTAGATAGCATCGGGGTATTGATACTTGGCTCTAAGCTTGATATCGATGCTGAATATCGTATCGAAAAGAGTACCACAACGTCTCTATATAGGGGGATTAAAGTATGTTGCGCTGCCTGATTGTTGGCATCCCGCGAGCAATTAGGCAATGTGGTGCAGCCCACATTGGAGCCTAGAGACCTGTTCGAAGGTGTTGATGTAATGGAATAAAATGAAGTCACATCACATAACATTAAACTACGTAGAAATAAACAAATAAGACACCCTACAAACGCTGTAGGCTCTTAAGGTAACATCTTGACGTAGACTATGAGCAATACACATCAAGGCGTACATCCAAGCTGTGGGTAAAAACAAATATGAACAAAACAGACGCCACACAAATGTCCATTGCGTATCAAGACTCATAGCAGGTGTTCAAAGGTCCGGCCATGTGTTTGCACGCACAGGTTACAGCGCCGTAGTAGCGACTCCCGTGCATGACGTAGTATATTCGGTTGTTCGCGGATTGTTTCACCTGCAACAGCAATGCGAGCGACCAGATCACCAACGGATGGAACAGGTGTTTGGTACACCAGTGACTTCATGTAGGAGAAGCGAAAAAGAAGAACTCCGAAGATTTTACACGAGAAAAAAAGAAAGAAAAGAGAAACTGTTACCCCGAGCCGGAATAGACCTGCCAGAAAGAGAAAGAAGCAGGAGGAGGAAGACCATTGGTGGATTCTATGCGCAGAATCGGCCCAGAATCCGCCA
>JAHWFO010024474.1:0-15125 GCA_023313115.1 Rhysida immarginata | reverse complement strand
TTTGTTTGGAATTTTAATGCTAAAGCTAAAATCTTATTCTATAACTGACCAGTTTCATATTTTACAACTGGTTTCTCGGTAATAATTTAGCTTTTATTATGAACTATTATCGTCAGTGAATCAAGCAATAAAATCGAAAACGATCGAGTTTCGTTAAAGTGATACCAACTAGCATTTTCAATCTATCTGTAGAATATATTTTTAACATGGGACATTTTCTTTTTTATATTGAAAATAATTTTTTATTTAGAAACATTTTCTTGACACTTCAAGTAGTCTAGCCTATATAGTGTAATCTAGCATCTTCAGCTTTTCTCGGGCTAATTTTTAGAGGTACGTAAATTCAAATTCATAAATTTATTTTGAAAACATTTACGCCTGTAACTAGGGTTAATTAATTATTTTATTTTATCTCCGAGAGGAGGAACGTCATAAGTGTTCTGAGATTATTTTTAGTACCTACGGCAAATACCTAATAGTTATATTAAAAATTCATTTTGATAGCGTTGTGCGTGCATTTAATTGATTTCAGTTAAATTAAGTTTCAGACAAATTTTAAGGTGATGGAATATCAAATGTCATCTGTGGTCATCTGTTTCCCTTCCAACAGTGATAAGAACAGGTTTAAAAAAAAACAGATGAAAATGCGTGGCACTGCATTGCCAGAACGATGTTAATTAAAAGCTTTGTTAATGTATTCGCGAAGTCGGCCGTTCCCTCGTCAATTTATTTTTCGAATTATTTGACTTTTGACTTCAGATTGGGATAGAGCATCCGAGCATTTATCCGAATATGAAGTCAAAAAAATAAAAAATAAAAAATTGGCGATGGAACGACCGACTTCTGTTAAAAACGACATACTGAAAATGTAAATATATAATTTAATAGTATTATCTTGATCTTGTTTGCAGTTTTGCGGGAAGCATTTATACATATTCATTTTAAAAAAATATCCTTAGTTAAGCTACATCAGGCACGGCTAGCCACTGGATGGGCGGCTCATCAGTGACTCAGGATCTTCACCCCCTCCCCCTCCCTGGCTGCTGTGACCATCATACACTGCGTTTACGTGCTCTCTTTCGATCCGGATCGAAAGACCAGTTTCAAGTCAATCCTGCAAAAAGTGGCATGTAAACAGGCTTCAACACCCCGATCCGGATCGACTTCAATCCAGTTGAAAGAGGTGGTTTGAAACCAGGGAAGCATGCCTCAGGAAAGAGGTCAATCCAATAATGTGCATATAAACACCCTGATCGAGTTTAAATTTGCTGTTTGGTTGAAAGAAAAAATATAGAAAATTTTAGCTAAAATAAGTTCTTGGTTGATTTATACCTCAGTACAATAAATATTTATAAATGAATAAATTTTAAAATACATTGCATGTTTAAATTTTTTTTTGTAAACTTTTTTATCAAAATGCCATTTTTCCTAATTAAAAATTTTCAAATTGTCTATCAATATATAATATATATATATTTATCAAAATGTAATTTAATAATTTTTTATCAAATTATAATTATCAAATTAAATATTATATTTATATCAAAAATTTCAATTTAACAATTTCTTTTTTATTAAATTATAATTTGATAATTATTTATAATTATTATAATTGTAATTTTAATTGAAGTTTTTGATATAAATTTAAAAATTAATTTGATAAAATTAATTAAAATTATGTTTTGATAAGAATGTATAAAATTATATTTTGATAAAAATAATTATTAAGGATTATTATATTGAGGTAAATAAATCAAAAACTTGATATATAAATAACAATATAGTTAACATTATAAATAACCTCAAGCTTATTATTTTCATATAGAAAATTTTAATTGAAAACAAAATCAATCATTACAAAATTTATTGATCGTCAATTATATTTCCAGACGATAATAATGAGAAAATTTTAAAAAATTGCATTTCAGCCGTATTTTAGAGGAAGCATAATTCAAGCGATAAGCCCGACTGAGCCAACAATGGCGGATTCTGTAGGAGATGACAAGTCTGGCGTACTTTCCTAATCTAGAGCTTTACCCACAGGGCATCTTATCGGACTCGATCCGGATCGAGTTAGATGCATGTAAACGCGAGACAATTTTGGATTAACTCAAGTCGATCCGGATCGTAACGTGTATGTAAACGTAGTGATACAGCAGTCGTTAATCCAGGTCCATACAGAGACCCTACTCGTCGGCCTCGGGCCATACAGGCTCTGGATGGACGTATTGGATTACAATGAATTAAAAATAAAATAAAAATAAAAATAAAATTTGGCATATAAATTGAATATTATAATAAAAAATTGGTAGATAAGTTTCAAATACAAAGATCATCTCATTATTTGTTTCTAAATTTTATTATATTATATTATTCTAGCAATAAAATTTACAAGACAAATTAAGTTTATTCAATTTATTGCCGGTTATATTTACGTATATGAACTAGAGTTTTTTTTGTTGGAAAAATTATTTAAAAAAAAATATCATTGAGGTTTGTGGTGTTTTTATTGCTTTTGGATAAAAAATGACTTGAAGCTAAATTTATCGTAGAGGACCGACCAGTTTAGTCCTTTCTTTTCAACCTTTTCAAGGTTAGAGATAAGAGACAGTCGTTATATTAAAATTTGTTTATTTCAATGCATGTTTAATAGTTTAACCAAACATTATTTAAATTAAATTGTTTAACCAATAAGATATATATTAACTATACACCCATATTTCTCTTATTTGTAAAGTTTCAATTTTCAATTATGTATTATAATGCTTCAATATATTTCATAATCAAGGACAATGCAAAGAACCATAATGTCAAGTACGTTTACAACCATTTGATAGTTGAGCAAATGTAATTAACCCTTTCGAAGCGTAAAGCGGAAAGGTTGTTTACAGCCTAAAGATGGAGTTAGTTCTGGGATCGATGGAATAAAAGTGAAGGTTGTTAAGGCTACCTACTCTGTTATAGCTGATCATATGTTATATATAAGGGTCGTATAAATGAAAACAAAAATTATTTATTTTATTCAAAGTGCATATAAGGAATTTAAAAATACTCTCCAAATGCGTTAAGGCATTTATCCCATTGTGTAACAAGGCGTGCAATTCTTTTATGGAAGAAGTCTTTCGGTTGCGTGTGGAACCATTCCAAAACCTCTTCCTTCACTTCATCGTCCGACTGAAACCTGCGGCCTTTTAGATATTTCTTGAGATCCCCAAACACGTGAAAGGGGATCACATGGGGATAAGTCAGGGCTGTAAGGTGGATGCTGCATTGCTTCCCAGTTGAACATTTGATACGGTCTACTGTTGCTTTCTAGGTGTGAGGATGCGCGTTGTCGTGGAGAAGAAGCACTCCATCTTGTAAGAAGTCCAGGACGCTTGCATTTGATGGCCGCGCGCAGTGCCTTCAATGTTTCCCCATATCGTGCTGCGTTAACTGTGGTGCCTTTTTCAAGAAAGTCCAGTAAAATCGGGCCTTTGCGATCAAAAAACACGGTCAGCATCACTTTCTCCGTGCTATTTGCGATTGTTTTTGATTTTTTTCGGGGGGGTGGTGACCCATAACGCTTCCATTGACGACTTTGACGTTTGCTTTCGGGCTGGAAATGAAAGCACCAAGTTTCATCCCCTGTAACGATTCTGTCTAGAAAACTCTCTCCTTCCTGTTCATAGCGAGTCAAATGTTAAAGGGACATGGCCATTCGAACTCCAGGTTGTTCTGATGTCAAATGATGCGGGACCCACTGTGCACAGATTTTTCTGTAGTGCAGATGGTTCCTGATAATGGAGTGAACAGTTCCACGACAAAGGCCAGTTTTAGGAACCACGACATCGATTGTCACTTTTCTGTTTTCCTTTAAAACAGCGTCAATTTTGGCTTTGGAATCATTCGTATTGGCGCGGTTTGCTTGTCCAAAGGTGAAGGTTAGGCAGTCATTTTCATAGATGATCAGCATATGACGATGAATTTCAGAAACTGAAACTCCTTCACATGTCAAAAAACGAATTACTGCTCTCTGTCCCTGTTTCGTTGACTCCATTTTGTTGTTTGGACGAAGCGATCACGTGCAGAGCTTTGAAGAGCGAGCTGTCGTTCTTTCTCACGTGATGCAACACTTGACAACCCTATTGTTCAATTTGCACTTGGCGTTTCGCAACTGTTGAAAACAAAACCTTAAGATCCTACACGTCGTCTTTTTTTCCCCAAACAAATTTTCGTTTTCATTTGTACGACCATTATACTTTAATAAATGCTTTGCTGAAGGAAATTTTCCATCTAAATTGAAGGTTGCTAAGATCATTCCTGTTTTTCAAAGGGTAATAAAGCCGATCCTTATAATTATAGACTTATTTCAATTTTAAGTGTGTTCTCTAAGGTTTTTGAGAGAATTGTGCAAGTTAGAATGAGCTGCTTTCTTAATAAGCATAATATTTTGACTAAGCACCAATCTGGTTTTCGCTCTGATGGGTCCACTGGATATTATCTCTTATCCATTATTGAAAAAATAAGAAAAGATTTTGATATGGATTATTCGACGCTTATGGCATCTTTAGATTTGACCACAACTTTTGATTCAGTTAATCATAGCAAGCTTTGGAATAAACTTGAAAAGGTTGGCTTTAGGGGCATTTCTCTGGATCTGCTTCGTGATTATCTTGTTGATTAACTTACTATGTCACTTTGAATAATTGTAATTCTGGTAATTGTGAAAATGTTAAAGATATCCCACAGGGCTCAATTTTTGGTTCACTTTGTTTAATATCTCTATGTGTGATTTTTGATGTTTCCTCTGAATGTATTGATTTTTTTCTGTATGCTGATGAAATTACTATTTTGGTTTATGATGTTCTTCCGGACAAATGCTATACTGTCCTGGCCTCTTCTTTTTACAAAATTGAGAGTTGGCTGGCTGATAATGAGCTTGAGCTGAAATATATAAAATTGAAAGTCTTGATGGTTTCTAAGAAACCTTTTAATTAGTGATTTGATTGTTAAAAGAAGTATTTATTATGTATGCTGAATGTATTAAATTACTCGGTATTTTCCTTGATTCTCAACTTAAATGGAATATTCATTGTGATGCTCTGTCCCGTGCAATACAGGGTGATTATAAAGTCACTAAATATTTTGGTGAAAAATCCGTTTTATTGCAGCAATTTCAGTATGCATTAACCAGATATCATACCAGGACACATTCTTAGTACATTTCAATGTGTCCCCCTTGCACATCCTGGCACAGCTCCCAGCGTTCCACCTTGGCCTGGAAAACATTGCGCAACATAGCCGGTGTAATAAACTCTACCACGGCTGTAATCCGTTGTTTCAGTTGTGTGATGGTGCGTCATCTTGACCTGGTTCACCTTGGACTTGATAAAACCCTACGCAAAGAAATCCATGGGGGTCAAACTGGGACTATGGAGCCCACAGTCTTGTCGAGCCCTGACTAAGCCATCTGCCTGGGAATGCGCGATTCAGGTAGTCCAGAACGATGTTATCAAAATGGTATGGTACCTCATCCTGTTGGAACACAGCAATATCCTAAATCCCATCATCTCGCAACTGTGGCTTCAGGAATTGCTCCAACATGTCTTGGTACACAGTACCATTGATAGCCCCTCGGCAAACATGAAGGGTCCATAGACCTATGACAATATAGCTCCCATCCACACATTCATTTTGGGTGTGTTTGGGTGTACAAATAAATGCAATTCGTTAATGATTTCACCAAAATGTATAGTGACTTTATAATCACACTATATATCAGCATTATTTGTGCTATAAGTTGCCTGAATGCTCATTCTTATCTTTGGCTTATGTAAAGGCGCTCTTTGCCCATTATTCTTTGATTGCAGCCAAGGGTTACGGCAACGCCTCCTAAAGATAAGGCCTGAGCGCGAAAACGTCATACGTTGTTACATCATCATGCGAAGACATAATTTAGGGCTTAATATTGATAGAAATGCGATTAAACATGTCTTCGGATGATGATGTAACAATGTGTGATGTTTTCGCGCTCAGGCCTTATCTTTAGGTGTTGACTACGGCAACACCAACTCTACTCAAAGCCTGAGCGCGGAAACGTTTTACATTGTTACATCATCATACGGAGTCATGTTTAATCGTATTTCTACCACTAATAAGCCCTAAATTATGACTCCGCATGATGATGTAACAATGTATGACGTTTTCGCGCTCAGGCTTTGTGTAGAGGTGGTGTTGGCTACGGTCACTTCATGCTTTTTTGACTATACGGTACGAGATATGCTCGTAGATTGTTAACTGTTTTCAAATTTATATTGTTAGACTTATTGTTTTGGGCACAGATTTTTATAATCGTTCTTATGAAGATAATAAATTTGAGGACTTGATTAGTCATACACCAAGAGACGGCAAAATTTTTGAGCATCCTTTTTTTGAATAGTGAACATGGGCATAGTTTATTTTTGAAACGGTATATTAGAAGGTTTAGTTTTGAAATAGTGTGGGTCATCGCCACGAGAATGAAATATTTGTTCGTAGACTGTTTCAAAATCCCTTGCCGTTGATGTCGACATCGACAAAGAAGTGTCGGTCGTCTGGTTGTGTGTGAACTGAATGTGCCCGACAAGATGTTGCCAAGAAGGTTCAAGCCTTCTTCCTTGGTATTTACACCACATTTCACCGTTTGAACATTTCTGGGACATGGCCATTCGGCAACTAGCTGTCAAGCGCTTAACAGCTTATTTTTATTCATTTGATGCCCGTCTGTGACTTATAGAAGACATGCTACAAACTTCCAAGAATGTCAGTAAATAAGTAAAGTAGGCAATCAAAAACTGATTACGCCTTCTTTATTCTTTTGACCATACCATATATTACAAAATGGATATCCACACAACTAGATCGCCAAATCAAAAGACCAGGGCAGATGACATCTTGACTTCCATATCATGGTAGTGGTTCCCGTGAATTTCTGGAGACGTTAACGCAGATTTTCGCGAATGCCTTGCGGACATCACTACTTCATAGAATCTGATTCCCATGTCGACGACTCGGCCGAAACCTCCGTGACCGACTATTAATGGGCGTTGCAGTGAGCCAAATTCCAGAAAGTTTACGTCCGAATGAGAAAGGGAATGAATAATGTTTTGTACTAGTAGGCCCCCGAGACCTTAAAAACATCTAATGTTCCATGAAGTTTTTCTTATCCCATTGTATTATCGTTTGATGATAGACGAGAACAACGCAATTTTTTTTCAAAATGTCTTGAAACGAAGTTTTAATCATTTTTAACCACTTGACGAAACGGTTTAATGCTTTTGGTTGACGATTAAATTGTCAATCCGCTCGCTCTCGGCAGCGAGCGCCCACCTTTCTATTTTCGGAATCGTATGCACGGCCTCGTCTAATAGGGCTGTTTACAAAATTCCGTTAACCAATATATATATTTAGAAGTCAATTGTATCTTTGAAGATTTTTGTTTTAGTTATCCATCCATTTTACATATGTTTTTATTATGTCCTTCAATTCCCAGCAATTTTTTACTATGTTCTTAATTTAATTTAAATTACTTTCCTGTTTCATAGTAAGTAATCTCATGGGAAAGCTCGTAGATACCTTCATATTTTTCTTTGCCAAAAGGAAACGATTGTGGTAACGTTCTTATTATGTGGAGGTAAGTATTTACGTTGTTGTCGATTTTGCTAACTTTTTAAATTATACGCTCGTATCTTATGGAGCATATATGTTTTCGTTAAACAAGTAATTATTTTTTTTATGTAAAAATAGGCATTTTATTAAATAATCTAGTTTTATGTTAATATGAGTTTTTCGGGATTTAGACGTAAAACAAGCATTAACAAGGAGAAGCTACGACGTTGGAGAAACGGCTTTAGGTGGGACTTGGCGTATACGTAGAGGGTCCTTGCCTGTGTATGTGTGCAGAGCCGTAGCGCGCACTATTCAGCCGTTCGCGAGATAATTGACCTGGAATTCGGGCACATGAAGCGGCGCGCCTTATGTGCGCTGTGCGCACAAGATTTGTCAGCAGCATCAGTAACGCAACGGTAAAGCGTGTGCTCGGTATCCCGTAACTTTTTGCGGGTTGTTGGTTCAAGTCCTGGCCAGGGAACTTTTCTTCAAAACTCTGCACAACGGTTTTTTTTTTCATTCTTTACTAATAACCACGATTAAAAATGCATTTTCATTTACTTTGTTTGTCAAGATTCTTTTTTTTTAAATAAATTATAAAAAATTTACGGTTTTATACCTTTTTATTAATAATAATGAAAAAAAAAAAACATTTTTATTTACTTTGTCAAGTTTCTTCTTTTACAGTTTCTTCTTCTGCGAAAGTAAACTTCTGGTAAAATGTCCAACAATGAGGATAGTTCTCATTGTGCAACGAGTGAAACTGACGATAATTCAATATATAGTGAACAGTCGAAAAAGAACTGTATATTTTAAAATGTGTCTCATTTATTGAAAATGTAAAAAAAATGCCCTGCTGTATCGAAATTATTAACGAGGTATAAGAAAACGCTATGTTTATATATTTATTAGCTGTAAAAAGAAGAAACTTGAAAAAGTAAATAAAAATCGCAACTTGAAAAAGTAAATAAAAGAAACAATTGTTATTATTAATAAAAAGGTTTAAAAGCGCAGTTTTTTATAACTTATTAAAAAAAAAAGAATCTTGACAAACAAAGTAAAAGTGCATTTTTAATCGTGATTATAAGTAAGCAATGAAAAGAAAAACCGTTGTGCAGAGTTTTGAAAAACATTTCCCCAGCCGGGACTTGAATCAACAACCCGCAAAAAGTTACGGCATGTCGAGCAAACGATTTACCATTGCCTTACCGCTATTGCTGACAAATGATGGGCGCGCCGCTTCAGGCGCCCAAATTTCGGGTCAATTATCTCGCGAACGGCTGAATAGTGCACGCTACGGCTCTGCACACATACACAGGCAAGGACTCTCTACGTATACGCCAAGTCCCACCTGAATCCGTTTCTCCAACGTCGTTTGTAGCCTCTCTTTGTAAGCCGGATTCACAAATTCTTTGCGGCGTGGAGCTCTGGGCATGCCCGCGGCGTCCGCCCGGAGTGCCGCATTGGGAACCATTTCCTTGTTAAGAGCCGGTTCCCTCTAGCGCGGAACCGCGGCGTAAAAATCACTACCGTCTAGAGTTGAGGTTGATTTAACTTTACCGCGACGGTAAAATCCGCCGAGGTAGTGTCCGCCAATGAAATCAGTGCTTTTGTGCGACGTTGACAACCTGTCCAAGATGGCGAATCGTTTGGGTAGTATCGTTTTGAAGCGCAGCAATGTTAGCGAACATCCATCAACAAATAAAGAACAACACCCTTGTTTATATCTACGTCCATTTTGTGTATTTGCGAAGACTTAAAACGCTACGTCCATTTTTTTTTATGCGCCCTTTATGAGAAAACGCTGAACGATCGAAGAGACTCTTGGGATATATTGTAACGTGCCGCAACATTGGGAACTGAACGCTGTGCTTAACCGCGCCAGTTTTAACCGTTCCGCTTTCCGCGTCAGATAGTGGGAACCGACCTTAATTCGAACTGTACAGTGGACTGCCGCGTGTCCTCCGCAAAGCACAGAGATCATCAAAGAGATATGACATTACACTCTGTCCAACGAAAGGAAAAATCGGTCAAGGTGCGAAGCGCTAAACCAATGAAAATGACACAGTCGTCGAGTGCTAACCTGTGTGACACGATGCAACCTGGAACAATTGCTAGAGAGTTCCGAAATACCATTTCAATAACCGCTTGTACAATTACAAACCCTAAGTTTCCGTGACCATACTGCTGTTCTTAAATCCCACATTACCAGTTAATATGGTTTACAGCTCACGGAAACTGGACCATAGAACAACAGAAATATATTCTATACTGGATAAACACAGAGTAAAAATAGAGTAAAAATTCAAGGGTTGATTCTTTGGGTTATTTTAAGAATTTTTTGTCCTTTGATGATTTTCAGAATGCCGCTATGTTTTGTCCTTTGATTCTTTTGGGGGGAGGCCGTGGCCTGGTGGGCTTTCACTGAAACACAACTTCTGTGAAGTTAAGCAACATCAGGCACGGCTAGTCACTGGATGGGCGACCCATCAGCAACACACGATCATTACCCCCCCCCCCCCCCCCCCACCGACTGCTGTGACCATCATACAGCATCGTTAATCCAGGTCCATCCAGGGACCCAACTCGTCGGCCTCAGGTCATACAGGCTCTGGATGGACGTATTTTATTACCTAATATTAAAAGTAAAGTTTTTTAACCTACAATAACTGCTAAAAATGATTACCATTAGCTAGGATCCATGAATCCAGTCTTCTCCTCATTGACTACCGAACTCTTTTGATCAACACCAGAGTTGTTTCTTATTGCATTACGCCGGGTTCTCATATTTTCTACTTCCCACTAGAACTGTAAACTATCGACTTCAAATGACCCCATAGAAAAATTCCAAGGGTTTTAAGTCCGGGGACCAAGCAGGTCATAAGTGAGGTCCACCACGACCAATCCAGCGGTCTTGGTATGTTACATTTAAAAACTCATGAGCAACCACACAAAATCTTTATCGCCTTGTATTTTCTAAACAAAGCGGCATTTTGAAAACCATCAAAGGACAAAAGATTCTTAAAATGACCTAAAGAATCACTCCTTGAATTTTTGCCGTGTATTTAGTAAACACTCTATATATTCTATAGAATTAAAAATACATAATTTCAGATCTTCCTTTCAGCACATTTGGAAATCGTTTTACGAGTTTTTTCTTGTTCTATAGAGGGGAGGGGGTGTCCGTCCGTCTGTCCTTCTATATGTCCGACGATTTCTCGAGAATGCTTTAACTTTTTCAAATTCTGTTTGTGCTGTTCGATAGAGACCCTTTCTAAGCTCATCTGATTACAATGTCATTGAAATCGGTCTAACAGTCACGTGACTACTGAGACTCAAGCCCCTCCATTAAAATATTTATGGGCAATATAAGGCATTTGATATGTCATTCGAAAGGGAATCACGAGAAACAAACGAATAAGACATTCTTTTCAAATTTAGAAATGCTAATCCGAGAAAATGACCCTTTCAAGCACGTGCACGAACATTAACGATACCAACATAGATCATGTGTTATATCAATCGATTCGTACTGATGAGTCAAAAAAGAATACAATATTATTTTTTCTTTATCATTAAGCATTGTCGATGTGAGCTTGGAGAAAGCGCTCGTTACTAAGTTTTGTCGCGGCATGCGCTGGTTCAAGGTCTCCTATAAACAACGCCAGCTCACTCGGACAAAATGGCGGCGATTGTAGGCTGTTAGAAGACATGCGACGTTATACAGCTAGATGAAATAGTTTTTAAATGCTCAGCAAAAGAATATAAAAATGCACAATATGATTTTTTATTCATAATATTCTGCGCATTAAAATATTACAATAACGTACTTTAGATTTAGTAAATCAAACTGAGTGTTTGAAGGAGAGTTATTTTGTCTTACTAGATTTTAATAATAAATTCACGCAGGGTGGTAAGAGCCTGAAAAAAGGTGACGTTTCGGATATAGGCTATCCTTTGTCAAAGCAAGGAGGATAATAGAGAATTATCCTGAAAGTGATAATAGGAGAATCAGAAGACGACTTATACAGGGTGTTTCCACAGGTAATTACCAAGCATTACACACAGTCAGGGGAACACCAAAACATACACTTTTTACCATAGCCTTGGGGGGTCGGAACCCGACCACTGTCCTGCTATGGGAGAGAGAAATGATGTAACGTGCAAATGGAAAAAAACACAACGTAATTTCATTTAGTTTATTGACACGTGAAAACAACACTTACTAAAGCTGCTCAAAGTGTCCACGAGCCATTTCGATATATGCATTGCATTGTCAAACATTCCTGGCATTTCACGGACTTCTTCGCTGGCAACTGCAATGCAAGTTTTACTATAAACTTGATCATGGAGGGATACACATCAGAAGATTGCAACTCTCGTTAATGATTGTGTGACCTCCCACGCACTAGGGATGTCATTCAGGTTCAGTAATTCAGAACATGGAATAATGAGACAAACAATAATCGGCAAGAAATTGATAAAGGTTTAATTTTATACTAGATATAATACAAATGCTTAAAATAACAAAATCTGTGACGCAGGTAATTATAAGTACCTTTGTAAGGGTCAAAGATCGTTACACTTCAGGATATTGAATAAATATAGACATAGTCAAGTGGCAATTAAATGGCAGTTCCTGACTCATAATTAGTCAACAGTCATTTTACGACCCAAACAGTACTGAGAACTACTCTGTTCACATAGCCATAACTGCATTCTACAAGGCACCCATGAGAAAAAATTTACATTAATAGAAAGAATTCAATAACTTCCTAATGCAACCCTATATTTGCGGACATTATCAACAATGGTTACCATAACTCTACTGAGTTCCAACACAGTGCCAACTAATTAATTGCCTGTGACGTATCAATTATAACTCTCCCTTAAACAAGCAAATAAACGGCATATACGCCCCACTCATTCACAAAAAGTGGAATAGTGTTCATGTTATGATACATGATGATGTTATGTTGTTCAGTATGATGATGTAGTCAACTTTGTAGTAACTTCCATCAGACTTTAAAAAAATAAAAAACAAGTCAACACTTTTGTGTGCATACGGTGCACTTCACGACAGTAGGTTGCATCAATGATCGTCTCCCCCTGCTGCAGGAAGCTGTAATGCACTACACAACGGATGTTCCACTAAACTGTAACCATGAGCTTCCTGGGGTGCAACGGGGGTTTAAAGAACTGTCGCGGGGGTTCATCAGCATTCAGCCACTGTGCTGACCGTTTCCTATTGTCATATAGGAGCCACTTCTCGTCGCAGGTGACAATGCGATCAAGAATCCCCGCTTCTTCATGGCGCAAAAGTAATTCCGTACACACCTCCAACCGACGCTCTGTTTGGTTTTCCGTAAGTTCATGTGGGACCCATTTGTCCTGCTTTTTCACTTTGCCGATGATCCCAAGGTGTCTACTGACAGTCGACGCTGATACAGCATGATCCCTTGCAAGGTCCCGAACAATTTTTGAAGGGTCCTCTTCCACAGATCGCTTCAGATCAGCGTCATTCAACACGTTGGGCGGTCTGCCGCGTGGCTCATTTGCCAGGTCCGTCACTCCCGACCGGAATTTTCGGAACCAACGTTGGACAGTACGTCCGTTTATTGTGCCTACGCCGAATACCTTATTGATGTTTCGAGAGGCGTTTGCTGAACTCGTAATGCTTTATCACACGTATTGCATTATCACACGTAATTTGTATGAAGTCATGACTATCTTCGCTTGGGTTCAAAAGCTATTAAATATCATCGCAGACATGCAAATTTCAGGCAGCTGGTCGCTGATAGGTTTATCTCTGGGAATGTACCACTTTGTTATGGGTATTTGCTACTGAACGTGGAAACCGTGCTGAAGCGCGGAGCCCGCCTCGAAATCCGACATTTGATATGCAACAATCTGGTATTACTAAAACCATCGTCTAATTATTTAAACGGAATTTGTGGGAAATAAGCTCTGCCTGTGTGATTTCATGATGTGAACATTTCATAGATGTAGATGGTTGAAAGTTAGGATCTTGATGGTTTTATTCATCGGAGGTGTCTTTCTCTGAATCAACAGCATATTTATCTGGAGCTGTAGGTATAGGAAGATAATCAGACTGAGGAACTATCATAGCGCTTCTATACAGTAGGTGCTACAATATAGATACATAAAAAGCTAAAAAGATGGATTTTTTGGAAAATGATGCGTGGTAGACAAAATATAATTACAGATTCGTTATTTTCAGCCAAAAATATACAAGAAACAATATTTTCATCTAAAGAACATTTTTCATGTTGTACAATGTTATTCAGTCTCTGCTTGGAAGATGAGGTACTCGCTCATGACGAAATGGCCAGGCATAAGCATCATCAGGGCAATTCCTTTTTTTGTTAGCCTCTGTGATTAAGTTTCCCCATTTCATATTCATAAGAGATTCAGCATATGCCAAATTTATTTGCACTAAACATATTGACATGCCCATAAACTCAGGACACATTTAAGGATAAATAAAAGTAACCAATTACCTGTGGATATGAAATCAGCAAAAACAAGAAGCCACTGCTTTTCCACAACAAGATTTTTATTGACCATGAATACGCATTTCAATATGACTCGAAAAATGAGTGCGTGGCACTCGAAATGCGTATTCATGGTCAATAAAAACCTTGTTGTGGAAAAGCAGTGGCTTCTTGTTTTAGCTCAGGACACATTATTGAACGTATTAGTTCCAACTTCCATTTCAATCTTTTCAACTTAAACAGGTTTACCTCGGCCTCTTAATTAACTAGGCTGGCTACCTCCATGATCAAATCAACCCATAATTTTACTTCACCACTGGCAACACAATAACAACAGCTAGTATCCAAGAGAAGCACATCATTGGTGTACATGAAACCGTCAACAATAAGATAAGCCAAGTACAAGGTCAATCTAATAATAATAATAATAAAGATTATTAACTCGGAATTAACACAAACAAATAGGATAGGATAATACAACTGACGAAACTATTCGTCACAAAAGTCTCTATTCAACAATCGTGTAAAGTATTCTTATTCTTATGATACAGATTCAGGTCATTTAGTAAATCTTGTTAAAGGAAAAAGGAGAAGAGATAAGCATGCACTTCATCTACAAAATATTATTCTTAATCCAAAATATTCCAAACCAAGGCCAATATACCCAAAGAGAGTTAAGGATGTTCTCGACCTTTCGAAGTATGTTCTCATTCCCCATATATATTACAACAATCTACTTCCTGAAAATGCATGCGAGGAAAGTAATACAGATATTGTGCAGGATGATGATGAATTTTTGTAATACTTGATCATATGTAATTATGAGTAATCAATAAAAGTTCACACAAAAACTTGTACAATATTTTCTGATTTTAGAAATTCTCGTTATATACCTGATTTTGGAAAGCCTCGAAAGAGAAATATTTATTCAAATAATTTTTTTTCCTTTCTTAAGTTCAATTACAGGGTGATAATTATTGA
>JAHWFO010024469.1:0-10803 GCA_023313115.1 Rhysida immarginata | reverse complement strand
GTAAGTAAGTAAGTAAGTAAGTAAGTAAGTAAGTAAGTAAGTAAGTAGCCAATAAAATAATCTAATAGAATCGTATCTACTTGGAGAGGCTACTGGCCGAGCGGTTTTTGGGTTACGGCGGTAGAGGTTGCATTAATTGAAAGCAGTCGACATTCTCAAAGAGCGCCAGAGACAAATGAAAGAAATTTCTTGGTTTGGTGAGCATCGTGCTTTTCTGTAGAAGAATTTATTCGCAATGATGGTTCTGTGCTTACTACACAGCGTGCATTTCGTACTCGGTTCGCATTTGGCCGACATGATTCTGTTCCAGATAAAAAAGCAAATTTTAGAGCAACAGGTTCAGCATTAAAAAGAACATCTCCTGGCCTACCTCCGACCGTAACAACTCCAGAAAATGTGGCACGTGTGAGAGTTTTTCCTGCAATCGCCAAAGCGTTCAGCAGTGAAACATGCGCTTCCCTAGGCCTGTCTGATCGGAGTGTAAAAAGAATCCTTCACAACAATCTTAAAATGTATCCCTACAAAATGATTATAATTATGCAAGAACTCGCAGAGCTGTGTGTGTGAAGAAATTCTTCAGAACATTCCCCCTACAGTTCTGTTGTGAGTTTTTTCTGATGAGGCCTACTTCCACTTGGTAGGCACTGTAAATAAGCAAAATTTTCTGTACTGGACTGAGATAACCCTCGAAAACTTCACCAACGACCACTACGCAGCTCTCATGTTACTATTTGGTGTAGCGTTGCCGAATTTGTTGTATGGGATCCGTACTTTTTTGAAGATGGCCAGATAGTAACGGTTGATTCCAATCGATACTGTCACAGGTTAGAGAGTTTACTCCGGTCCAAGTTTAAGAGATGTTGGTTCCAACAAGACGGAGCTATAGCCCACACGCCTCGACATTCTCTAGAAAGTTTGAGAGAATTATTTCCTGGGTGTCTCCTATCCATGCTCGATGACATTGCCTGGTCTCCAAGGTCGCCTGATTTGACGCCTTGTGATTTTTTTTCCTTAAGGAGGTAATCACCCCGGAAGTTGCTAACATTCCGCCAGAAATGACACGAAGAGCTGTGGATCATTGCGAGAAAGACTTCGTCAGTATGTCGGTAATGGATGTCGCCATTTAATGGATATAAATTTTAATAATAATGGATAATGATTATAAAAGAAGCTAATGTAAAATGGCATAGTGTATGTTATTCATAAATAAAAATATTTTTTTCTGTATCTTTCTTTGTTAGTTTGTAATTACTTATATCTATAAGGGATATACCCCAAGCGCGTTTTAAACCCCTGGGTGACGCCATCTTGTATTTGCCATTTCGAATTTTATAATTCTGACAGAAAATTCGTAATCAGCGACCCCAAAACCCTCAAAAACGATATGTAACTTGATTATGATAAATAATACATGATATTATACCCCAGGGGGTGGTCGATTAGGGGTGAAGAGGGTGAATTTCCGTACATTTGACATAAAATTTGTAATCAGCGACCCCAAAAACCCCTAAGATTCCATTTTGGAGTGAATTACTTGAATTTTCGAATTTTGGCCAGCTTTTTGGCAATCGGCCGCACTGTGCAGTGGGTCGCACAATATTAATAACTTTTGGGCAACATTATTATTGCTAATTGTTGTTTAAGGCATGCCAAATGTTGCTGAATTTTTTCAGATTTTTATTGCATCATGAAGTACGGAAATTTCAATAAGATTAAATTTTTGACTGGGAGGTTTGGGCAAAGCATCCTTAGAAAACAACCCATAACAATTCAAGTGGCAGGAGGTGGCATCTGAATTTTGGCTTAATCGATAGTTAATACTTTTCCAAGTAACCTCCAAAAGGTTAGAAGACAGCATTCGACAGCGTTTTATTGTCATTTGATTTGAAAACTCAAATTTTATTGGAAAAAAACGAAAAAAAGTGCCCTTATTATTGTGCTGCTAAAACTTTTCTGTCAAAGAAATGACATTTACAAAATTTTTTACGTATTTTACTAACCTTCAAACGTACATTCCATTTGGTTTTATTAGATTTTCTTTGCTGCACGCGCTTTCACACGTTTAAAGGTTTTGCCGAATAACTACACCAATAGTGCGCTTGAAAAAAGGCCAAAGTCCAACTGAAAATAAAGAAAGAATTTGGGGTATAGGACGTTACTCTTAACCATTTTTAATTCTTATAGGATCCCTCTAGCCAACTGCATGCTAAAAAAATCTTATCTAGACACTTTTATTTTTCGAGTTTTGGCCAGCTGTTTGGCAATCGGCCGCACTGTGCGGCGTTATAGGGGCCGCAAATTTTGCCTCGCAAGGGTTCTTTAACGTGCAGCCGGCAAACAACTACACGGGACCAACGGCTTTACTTCCCTTCCGAAGGAAGTGCGTGATCTCAGGATCTCCCCCTGAAAAATCCTCGTCGTCCTCGGCCGGGATCGAACCCACGTACTCGGGCATCAGGGGCAATCACGCAACCATTGAGCCACCGAGGCCGATAGCCAGGAATGAATCAACGTCTAAAATTGTATGAGAGGCATGGATGATGGATGAAGTGTAAGGGGTGGTTACCACGAAACCAAAGTGGTTATACTAGAAACTTGAGCACTGCGACTCTCTGAGTCTATTGTACTATCCCCAATGACGACTGCTACAGGAAACAGTAGCAGCCGGGACCGACGGCTTAACGTGCCCTCCGAAGCACGGGGGGCGATGGACATTTCCGCGCCCAAGGTTGCTTAACTCCACCACTGCATTAAGCAAGGCGAGACAACTGGGCTACGGCTGTCTACTAGTTGGTCATGAATTTTTACTGTATTGATTGTAAGATTTTAATGTGTTCGTTTTCACTGTTTATTCACACCCACACCTATTGCACAATTTCATCAAAAAGGAGCCCGACCAACGCCGGGGATATCAGCTAATGAGTATATAAAATGTAATAACTATTTAATTCTTATAGGTCTGAACTACCTAATAATAGGTCTGTTCAGAATCTGGTTTATCTGTTCTGATCAAAATCCTTGTGTACGCTGAAGAAGGCAGCGTGCATGCCGAAATGCGCATACGTCCGATTAAAAGTTTTATGTGGATCAGCGGTTTCCTGTTATCTTTATTGAAGTTCGTCCACAGTGTCTTTATTGAACTACCTAGTTTTAATCTCTCTTAATTATATCATTTGTAACATAGAAGCGAAGAACCATTTCAAAGTGGATTATCAAGTTTACAGAATGAACCTAAATATTAGTTCTTAGAAAATGGGCAACCAATGATTACTACAAGTACTTCTGGCATTAAATGACGTTAATAATGAAATGGTTGGCGCTTTCATAATATCATTTGTTAATGGTTAGCGCTGTTAATTCATTTTTAAAGTAAGCGGCTACAGTAACTGATTATAACTGAGATTCAATGATACCAGCATAATTTTTGAATTTTTAGATATGTAAATCTTGGAATTAATTAATAAGTAGTAATTTATGAGCTACATTTGGTTTAAAGAATACAATGAAACAACCAGCACATTACAAACAACCAGCACATGAATACATTTTGATTTTGTGTAGTCTCCTGCCATTGCAAACACTTTCCCAAAGCCCAGGAAGCTTCTTAAGAGATAGATGTTAGACCACTTTTGCACAGAGTCAATTGAATTTCTTTCTTCTTAAAAATTTTTAAAGTGGGCCAAAGAGATGTAGAAATGATGCTAAATCGGGATGAGGATAAGACAGAACATTCCACCGGAGCTCTCGTTATGAAAGTGGCAGTAAGAAGTTGAAAAAAAAAAACTGTAGACAAGGGCAGCAACTCTGCTCTTGAAATTAAAGGCTCCTCAAGCTCACTTCACTTATTTCAAGTTTTTCAGTGATTTATTAAAGTCATTCTCCGGTTTTCTCGAGTCTCCGTTAGCTGAGGTTTTTGACCGAGAGCATGCGCTTCGTTTTCAACTCCTTCCCGACTCTCTCTGAATGAATTTCACCAGTCACAACCCTTAGTGTTTCTTCCTAAGTGCTCGATATATTGATACTTTCAAGAATTGGTATCGGGCATTGTCCTTTTGAAGGTATCGAATCGAGCCATCGTTTAACAAATTGATGTTAAAAGAATTGAAAACTTTCTCTATCATATATCCTCTTTCAGCAGAGAGCTTTATAGACCTCCAAATGGGATTGTGGCCTTTAAATCACCCAGAATTAGGAAGAGGCTTGGAAGTTCACACAGCAGAGATGACAAAGATTTTTCATCCGTATACTGATCCAGAGGTAGATACAGTGACCATACCGGAAAAGACAAACCCCCAAGGACACGAACCTCTTGGATTTTATTTTCCTTCAGCCAAATAGGACAGTCTCTTGAAAGGGCAGAATGGGCTACCTTGCAATTACAGCACCGGAACTCGTTTGAACAATCTTCCGTCTCATGTCCGGACAGGTCACACTTGCAACAAACTGCATTAAAATGACAGTTTGTTCTCGTGTGGCCGTACTTCTGGCATTAAAAGCATCGCAACGGAGTGGGGATAAAGGGTCTCACGTGACAGTTGTAACGTGCTAAGAAAGGAAAACTTCTTGGCACGTACAGCCACCAACAAAGCAAAAAAAAACTCCTTTTCTGGCTACTTACCCTCTCAGAATCAACTAGAAATAATTCTACTAAGATTAATGATTTCTTCCCTTAAGACATGAAAATTAAGAATCCCACTAAACCTCAGCGAGTGCAAAAATCATAAGAGATAATAAAGCTTTAACAATTAATACCTAACCTTCGCCAGAAAAAGAATTAAGTTAAAAGATAAATAAATTTTAAAAAAATAAAAAATGGACCGTTTTTATAAATGAAAGTATCGAGTACTTGATACTTAGTACTAAAAAAGTATCGAGTACTTTTCAGTACTGATACTTTATCAGTTAGGAAAAACACTACTTAGTCTGAAACAGAGAGAGAGAAAGAGAGTGACATTCATCTCCAAACTGATTTTAAGTCTCGAATAAATCTGAGATTGAATTTGACAAAAAGTTAATAATAATGCCCAAAATTGTTGTATAGCTCCTCCTTTTCCGAATTGCACTCATTATAAGAAAGGCACATGAAAATCCCCCCTCCTTCTTATCGGATTTGAACGCTTCACTTAATATACTATTTAAGTTTAATAATATTGCCAAAAGCCCCCTCAAGAGAATAATGCAACTTCAACAAGTATGATTTTGTCTTCCTTTAAATGAATTCATCGTAAGGCAGGTAAATCTTTCACAGTGCTTCGTTTCGAATTCTCAATCGCAGAAGCTACTAAATTATTTCCAGTTAAATAAGACTGCAATATTTGTTTTCCTCTCTTCAAAGTATTTACTCGCCTAAGGTAGTAATGATTTATGCATTATATAGTGATTGCAAATGATAGGGACAAACTTCAGAAGGAGATTTTTTTTCGATGAATGTATGCAGGTTGTGTCAGAACACGAGCTATGTTTTTAAAAGATGTTGATTCTATATGTTTGATAAAAGAATATTATGGACAAATCTCTGATAAAAAATTCATTTTTGATATTTTTATTTTCCAGAATAAACAGGAGTTAGGAAAAACTGGAATCAACTTTAAAATTTCGAATGAGAACATAGGTATCTTTGGAGAGTACTTTTAAAAATAAACAACTATCACTAAAAGTTTTTTCCTAATCCTGATCTGCTTAGCATAGGTTTTGTTCATAAAATTCTTTCTCCAAACATTAGAATCAATATCTTTAAAATATGGCTGCACCTTCGTTTTCTGGGATTTTGTTGAAAAAAAATAGTCGCCATGACTTAGTAATCCTGGCCTTGCTAGGATTTGGGTCCAGAAATTGGTCCTTATAGTTTGGAACCAGCCAACTCATGAAAAAATTGTACGGGGAAATTTGTAATCTTCTTAAAATGGCAAAAAGATTTGCATTACAACCAACTTAAAAACAGATAATTTCCTAAATCAATGAGAATATTAGAGAATTATCCTGAAATTGTAATTGTATTATCAGATATCTTGGCTCTGGAGATAGAAACTATGATGAACATTTATGTACTGTGTATTGATGTTGTGACAGTAAAAACTTAGTAAGTGAAGACACAACGCTGAAAATAACGAGAGTGGTACAGGACAACCCAAAACCTACCTATAATGATATAAATTCTTCTATGATGAAAACCTGCTGCTCGGTGATGTAGGTGGCCATATTTTTCAATCCTGCGAAATAATACAAAAGACATGTTAAACAGAATGCCTATGTGCCACAAATATAGCACACTTGTTTCAAACAATTAGACATATTACTGGCTTAAAAATTGACATCTAATCTTAGTTGGTAGGTTTTCGGATACCTTCTATAAAGCATGAAGTGATTGATGTATGTTATAAAAATGAGAAGTGAAATATTTATTAAGTGTGAGTAATATTCATACAACCTGTGACAATAAAGTTCGGTGAAGAACGTCAAATTGCTTACGGTCGTAAAAGTGCACCATCGTCGTATCCTGCCCCAGACAGGTCGAGACATGTTTAAACAAATATGAGAGAATAAATGTGCTGCGAGTGTGTTTATTGTGATTAAACAGGACATTGAAGAGAGAAAGCGTAGTCCGCGCGGTCGAAACCCAAAATGGATCAGCGAACGAAAGAGACTCATGAAATGATGACAACAGTTTACAAAGAAAGTGCTATTACTTTGAAGTGTGTTTATGAGTGGTTTAAACGGTTCCGAGGAGGCCGGAATACCGTAGAAGACGTCCCCGAAGTGGCCAGACATCCAACGTAATGTTACGACCCAACTGAAGGCTGGCTATCCCTAAAAACGACTACGCCAGGAGTTTCCAGGACTTGTACAGGCGTTCCCAGAAGTGCATTACCATCGACGGGGATTACTTTGAAGGATAGTAACTGCTGTTTCATGTAAGCGAGCAATCCACTCTCAATATGCCATCATTCACCGAACTTTATTGTCACAGGTTGTACATTCTGAATAAAAACTTTAGATAAAATATTTATTCATTCCACTCAGAGCTGTAGAAATTACAGAGCATAATTTTTAAATCGCATTATTAAAAACTTGTTATTATAAAGGATATTAATTCCATATAATTGAATGTTTTATTGTTTTCTATTTTTAGGGAGCGTTGCGATGGCCGGTGACTTACAGGGGCCCTCTTTCATCAAGGAGCCTCCGAACTCCGTCGATTTCTCCAATCTGACCGGAGTGACGATCGAGTGCCTCGCCACCGGAGTTCCTTCTCCGAAAATTACGTGGCTTACAGAGACGGGAGAAGTAGTACAAGCCCTTCCGGGTATTCGTAAAGTTTTACCGGGAGGAGAACTCGTTTTCCCGGCTTTCAAGGCTGAGAATTTTCGGCAAGACGCCCACACGGCCACGTATAGATGCGCCGCTACCAACGATGCTGGCACCGTCCTCAGTCGCGATGTCCATGTCAGAGCAGGTAAGGGAAGAATTTTTTAACATGGTATGTTTTCATTATGCTAAGTGAGCCATTTCACTACACTAAGATCCGTTAAGGACTCTACTCTGGACATACGAGGGTCACTTACAAAGTCGTGGCAGCTATTTTTTTGTAGTTAAAAGTTTTGTTATACAAACATTTCAAAATATACATATGAAAATACACAATGTCTGTTACATGGGTTACTCAGGAAATATAGTAGACAAGGGAGAAGAGTAAAACTCAAATGTTCAGATCGTGTCGTACTGTTTCTGTTGCCAACTCCTGTAGAGCCATCGTCTGTCGATGTCTAAGCATTGTGCATGACCACGGTACGGTACGAACAGTCATAGGGCGTGTTGTACGAGCATGTCGGTACTTGCTACCTGTCCACGTTAGAAAGCTGCTACCGACCTTACAACAATTTCAGTCTCCAATAGCTTCTACGAGTTGTAGCTGCGAAGCACTGCTAGTTTTACGTACGCCGAATCACATGACGATTGCAAACAACTGGACTTCCTCGCATCCGAAGCATCCGTTCTTGAATATCTACACCACCTATCGGTATCAATAAGTACCATACGTCTCAATGTCATTCCCGCATATCAAAAAAGGTGGATCGATGTCTGGGATTTCGCTGAAAAAATAGTTGCCACAACTTTATAAGTGACCCTCGTGTAAATATAAACTTGCAAAATCATTCATCTGGGCGTTCTATTCCCAAGTTAAAAGAACAAATCATATTCCAAAATTAAAAGAACAAAACGGAGATTCCTCAGCTTCAATTTATCAATGAATATAATACAATCAAATTCAAGTTAATGATTTTCAGCAAACCTTAGAAAACTACAAGATATACAGGATGTCCCAAAAGTCTAGTTTCATAGATGAAAAGCTAAAATAGCTATATTTAGGTAGGAAAAGCATAATAGCCACAGATGTTCTCAAACAAATTGATACCCCCTGTTCAGCCTTGCAGGTATTGATGCGAGCATGGAAAGCTCGTTGTACATTGCGTCTGTGTAATAGCGTTTCATGCAGCCACGTAAGTTGAACGATCTTTTTGACATGCGCAGTAAATCATCTCATCAATATGCTTTGTCTAGATTTTACCCATGATGCACTTGTTCTACTATAGTAATGGTGGAGATATCGTTGAAACGTGGAAAGCCTATTAAAGGTCATAATATAAAACAAATTGCATTCAACTCGACTATTCTGATTCATTTTTTAATTTATTAATTTCATTTATCTATTTAAAAGAAAAAACGAAAATAGAAACTAAATAATAAATACGAAAACAATGTTTCGAAAACGAAAGCGGATGTTTCATGGAATAGCTGAGCGATTTACTTCCCGTTAAAGTCTATTGGCTGGCGTTAGAAATGACGTCATCCTGTCGTTCAACTTAAGTGGCGGCAGCTATAAACAAAGTTATAATATTATAGAGAGTGTCTCACCTAAAGTGAAACAAAACCAACTTCTAAAATACAAATCTTACAGACTGCTTTCAATGGAAGAATTATTGTACTTTTATGTGAGGGGGGGGGGGGGTTATGTGTATTCCACTTCCAAAATTATAACGACGCCATTTTTCAACATGGAAGTCAACTTTGAAATGTGCAATGGAAGCTCTATTTTATATGGTGTTTTCAGATTGTACACAACATTTGAGAAATGTTTTATTCTTAGTGTTTTTTCAGTTGATCCAAGCGTTTA
Organism: Rhysida immarginata; assembly: GCA_023313115.1. Lineage (NCBI taxonomy): Eukaryota > Metazoa > Arthropoda > Chilopoda > Scolopendromorpha > Scolopendridae > Rhysida > Rhysida immarginata. The sequence goes on along the minus strand of JAHWFO010024469.1, from coordinate 1,631 downwards.
GGACATAGAGGCACTGAAAGTGTGGTCCGTTTGGATTTAAAGAAAAGGCAAAAAACAGAAATTGTTCCTAAACACAATAAATGTCATAATGAATGTTTAGACATGTCCTTCCTGGTCTATACACATTTGTAAGCCATGTTGCAGAGACCTTTCCGAATGCAGTATCGTTCCCTCCTCCAACGCACTTCATTGCTTATAACAGGGCTCTCCAAGATTTCTGTCCGCGGGCAGCGCCCGTGCACGCGGGTAATCTTCCTTACCCCCCCCCCCTTATTGCACATTACGTTGATCAGTTCCTTAAAGTCGAGTTGCTAATTATCAACTATTATTATTGTAAAAAAAAAAACCCAGACAGTTTACCATTTCCTTCGTTTAAATGTGACAATTTTTTCGATTCAAGTAGAATTGTATTTTTTTTCCCGATAGGACACGATTGCATATTAAGCATTTCGAATCCGATCTGTGAACAATGAAAAAAAAAACATTCTCCCACTCCGGTTTAAATACTGGTTCAGTGATTTTATGCTTTTTCAGAATGTGCGCCATGTTATACGAGACGAAAAACAAGCAAGTATCAGTAACAAAAGAAATAATGCCTCATTTAATGCAATCGCCCCCTAAAGCCTGGCAACACTGCATAGGAAAAACTATACCCACTCCCCACCTGAGCTTTGGACTATCTCCTCGGCTTTGCCCGTGAGCATTTTATGTTGCACGCGGGCGACATGCGCGATTTGGACGGCCCTGGCTTATAATCAGGTTTTGTTGGAATGACTTCTATAAACTGCATTTTTTTTGTTGTTTTTTTTTTTAGAAATGGAATACACACAAAAACCCCTCAAATAAAAGTACGAAGGAAGTTCAATAAGTAATGTAACACATTTTTTTCTGAAAAAGGGGGTTGTTTTATTCACCATTCCACTGGTTGATGTCGGAGCCAACGTCGTGCTGCATCAATAACTGCTTTATCATCCGCGTAATGCGTCCCACGGATTGCGTTCTTCATTGGGCCAAACAGATGAAAATCCGTCGATCTGCTCGAATGAGAGTGTTCGCATGTTCCGTCATTGCAGGAGTCAGAGCTGTGCACGGCCGGCCAGCTCGCGGGAGATCAGACAGTTTTGCTTGACCTTGCGGCGATGATGACACACGCTTTGCCCAACGACTAACCGTGCTTTTGTCCACTGCCAGATCACCGTAGACATTCTGCAAGCGCCTATGAATATCTGAGATGCCCTGGTTTTCCGCCAAAAGAAACTCAATCACTGCCCGTTGTTTGGAACGCACCTCCATTGTAGACGCCACTTTAACAGCTCACTACAGCGCTGTCACATATCGGACGTCAATGAAACTTTACGAGACGAAGCGGAAATGTTTAAAAATGTTCCACAAGAAATGTCCAGTTTTTTCAACCAAAATTGAACTCCCCTCGTACAATAATAAATATCCATTGAAAGTGCTCCGTCAGATTTGTATTTTAAGAGTTGGCTATTGGTTCACTTTAGGTGAGACATACTGTATTATATTATTCAACTATGTGTATTCTGCATCTTCAAGATTTCAATATTCTCTAAGAGTCCGGATATAATAATAATAATAATAATAATAATAATAATAATAATAATAATAAT
>JAHWFO010024462.1:0-12181 GCA_023313115.1 Rhysida immarginata | reverse complement strand
CCCACAGGAAAAAGTAAACCACATTCTCGGTTGCGTCATATTCTCATCCTGCTGAAGAAAGAACCGACATGCCTCGGATCTACCTCCTCTCTCCACCCATCCAAGAGTCCAATTTCGATTGCACCATCAGTGGAGCATTGGAAATCGCTTTGCGTTGATAAAATAATTTGGATCGCCTCCTTGTCACCCTTTTGGCATAGTGTCCATCTGTCGCTTGCACTAAAGTAGGTCACCCATGAGTGTACGTGGTTTTTTTTTTCAATTTTGTACTGTTTTGTAATAAAGCATTCGTTTGAGATGCTTATCGAAGGGGGTTTCTATTTCCATTTGTGATGAGAGAATGCACCCATCTATCGCGAGCTATTTTTGTAGGTTGCTCTCATCGTTACTTGCATTATCACGATATCGCCACACACCTTATCAATGAATGCACAACACGTTGCAATCAGTGTGAATTCGCGCAATTCCATCCTTCGCAGCCGTTCCTCCACAAAGCTAACCTTCATGATGGCCGAACAAAGGTAAGAGCCGTGTGTGTTCCTTGACTCTCCCCCCCCCCCTCCCTTTTAAATGAACCTCTTTCACGCTAAAATATCTTGCTATACTCTGTTTCTCCGTCATCGTGCATTGAGCCTGACGAGGAAGACGTGCATGAGGCTCCATCCACCTACAAATGACGTAACAGTGGTAAATGGTCCCAACATTTGGAGTCGGGAAGGAAAGGGAAAAATTCCTCGGTGCTCGTGGTCCCTTGTCGAATACCTTTTTCTGCTTTTCCTTTAATTATTCTTTCGAGCGTCACCAACAAAAGCGCTTAGCCTACTAATCAACAAATTAACAACCTATTAGCTTTATCATGAGCGTCCTAATTTCTCTAGAGGGTCGAGTCACTGAATTATGACCACCCCGTAGCTTTGTGTAAATAGAGTTGTGCCCATTCACGGATAAACCTGCTTGTTGGAAGACAAAGGTGGTTTCAGAGGAACAGTTCGTACAGCAATAGTCGCCCTCGTGGGTAAGGCACGCGACCTTGAAAAAAGTATGATCATCGGGACCCCCAGCTTTATTTATTTAATTGAACATCCAAGAGGATACTGACTGATTAACAGTTTACATAGAATTAATACAATAATTCTTAAGAATTCCATTAAAATGTTTACAATTTCTTTTACATGACATATTGTGACAAACAAATTTTTTTTCTCTCCCAACTAAAGGTAAATTAGTTCATTTTTCAAACATACTACATCTAGGAAAAAAACTTCAAAATCTTAAAAGAGTACAACAAATTTAAAAATCTGAGTACTTCTAACAGAATCATTAGAAATAAAAGATTTTGAAAAGACATGCAAAGGTGTTTTCACTATCACGCAGCATGTTAGCCCAACATTTAAAACTTAGCCAAGCATTCAAATTTACAAAACATAGAAATAGATTAACATTTCCCCACTTACTTACTTACTTACTTATTTACTTTTCAAAGCCGCTTATCCGTTAGGGTCGCGGGGGCAGTAGCCCTATGGAGGATCTCCAGCGATCGCGATCTTCCGCCATCAGGCGCATTTCCTCCCTGGTAATATCCAAGCGACTCGAACCCAGATTCTCCATGTAGTCTAGCCACCTGGTATCCACCGACCCCTTGGTCTCTTACCCACCGGCTTGGAAAACAACAACTGCCTAGGAAGACTAGTTTGCATTGGCATCCGTATCACGTGGCCATACCAGCGCAACTGAGATCTCTCGATGCGGAGAAGTAGCGGCTCAACACCTAAAGATTCCCTTATTGTGCTGCTGTGCACTCCATCTAGTAGGGAGTATAACACCTGCCACACCTCTCAGAAATCTCATTTCTTGTACCCGCTTGTACCCGCGATCGCACTCTTTCGGTCATTACCCAAGCCTCATGACCATAGGTGAGAATGGGGACAAATATTTCCCCACATTAAACAAACTCCTTAATATTTCGATATTAGACAGTATTTCCACTTTAAAATTGCTAAATGAAACTTTGTTGCAGGTAATAAACGCAGGAAGACTGAACTTGCATAATCCTTAGCAGCCTTTTTCCATTTAAAACAAAAAACAGAACTTTGTAATTGTATTTATCATCCTATAAGTACACAGGGAGGGTACTATCCAAGTAAACCCCCAACACTTTCCTAAAGGCCTACTTATTAATCTTCCTCGTTTTCAAACCGCTTTTCTTTAGCCCAACCATTAATTGGAATCCGATTCAGAAATTAAAACAATATCATCCATCTACTCTACTACGCTCCAATCTTTCCATTTCATTTCAATTTATCTAAAAAGTAAAGAAATAAATAAATAAAAGCCCCTTGCGGAACATAGTCAAAACTTTCTTCACCCTCTATTAACGAAAGCACTTTTCCATGCACACAATCAAAAGCAATAGAAAGAATAGTAACAACCTCTCCCAACAGCAAAACATAATTACCCTCTACATCTTTCAAATCAGGCAGAGTTTTGTTTTGTTTTGTTTTTGTTGCTTCAAATTGATTCTTATGTAATGTGCCCTCAATAAAAACTTACCTTCTGCTGTAGTTGAGGTCTATTTGACTAGGGTTTAACATTAAGGCATTCATTCCCGTTAACATTTACCAAATTACAAAACAAAAACTAATTTCTCGTAATGTTGTTACCAATAAAAATCCAAAGGGTGAGATGATCCCAATTTACAACTCTTTCGCCCCAGAATAACAATCAAATAAGGAAATTCTTTGATCAAACACTTCAACGTGTTGGGAGGAATAGCATGTACCAAAAAGCAATCTTGAAATTCCCATTACTCCCTTTCTTTTCCTTGCGCATTTTTTTTTCTAATTTTTTCTACTCTCACTTGTTTGCTTTCTTTTAAATAAACATGACCACCACTTTTTTCTTATTCTAAGACCACATCTTTTCAAAATGTAAAAAATAATTTCAAAAGACTCTCTACAACCCCTTCTACCATTTCCACCATTTTTCAAAATATCTAACGCTCTCTACACTAATTCATTAGACACAAACCCTTTAGATTTTAGCTTTCGTGAAGGTGTACAATGTGCAAACTGTAGGGGACTAGGGGCCGTTAATGAACGCGGTAGGTGGCGCTTGCGACGGCTGGTTAAGAGTGAACGACCCTCGATACATTGACAGCCCAAACGAACGAGGAATGCACCAGAAAGCTATCGAAAACAACACTGTTGCGTCTTGGTCTCCGCAGCAGACGTCTGGTTCCAGAGCTCCCACGTTGACAAGTGTGCAGCACAAGAAACCACGTGCGTTTGCGTGGCAGTACAAACATTGGACCCCAGACCAGTGGGAAAAGATTGCATTTTCCGATGCTCCTCGTTTTCTACTGTTGCATCGTATCGTTAGGCGCTGGCGTATCCGACGGGAGACATTCGAAAACAAATTAAGCCGAAACCATTTTTGGGTGGCAACACGCTGGAGGAAGCAGTGTAATGGTCTGCGGCATGTTTTGGGTCCATTACTGCCTCTGGAAGGTGCATCCCTACATGGCAACTGTGTATCCTGCGAATGATGGCATCTTTCAACAGAATAACGCCACATGCCACGTGGCCAAAATTTGCCGTGCATGGTTCGAGGAGCATGAGGACGAGTTCCACTGATTACCCTGGCCTCCAAACTCCCCAGATCTTAATCCTTGGGAACATCTGGATCGACACGTCAGGCAGCGAACCCTCCAATATGGAATCGTCAGGAGTTACGTGATGCTCATCGAGTCCTAGCTGCTGTTTTGGCTGCAAATGGTTATTAGCTACGTCGCCCCTGTATTTTGTGTAGAATTGCAAACCAATCCCAGTTCAAGCATTTTGCAAAGTACAACTGCGACGCGAAGCTACTTTCGTACATGAAACGAGTTCTCAGAATTAGTTTGAACGAAACGACGGTCCTACGGGGATTCAGATCTGGTTTCGCTAAACGAACCGACTCTTAACTGAGCTGTAAACGCGGGCAGTACAGTTCTGCTTGAAACAGGATGTTGAGCACAACTAAAAGTACCCCCCGCAGATAGAAGGCTCATTATGTTTGGTGAGTAAGTAGCTGGGTAGATAGATGGACGAACCACTTGATGGAGGTTTCACTGGTTCTTATTAACGTGAGCTTTAAATTTGCATTTCTAAATTCACTTTCATACAGAACGTTCTCCTTTCCTCGCAGGTGTGCAGTCGCGTCCGATGCGGCGGTGGTAGGCATCAACGACAGCGACTCGATGCAGCCGGCGAGGCGCTATAGCTTGGCCAGATCGGTATCCGTGTCGCCCTGCCCGGACGAAAAGAGCGCTGATGACGTCCTCATCGAAGCCAACGAGAAGAAGAAGAAGAAGAAGAAGAGCCGCTACACGAGGCGTCAATGGGCCATCGTCTTCATGTTCAGTTTCATCAATGTCGGTGCCGGCATGACCTACTCTATCCAGGCGCCTTTCTACCCCAACGAGGTCAGTCTCAGCAAAAGTAAAAGTCTACAATAGGATGATCCACCAGCACGTCCAGATTAAAGTCTTGGCCTTTTCTTTTCTTTTGCAGGCGGAGAAGAAGGGCGTCTCGCCGACCGTCTATGGCTTTGTATTCGGCGTCTTCGAGTTGGTCGACTTCATCCTCTGTCCAATCTTCGGCAAAAACGTCAGTCACTTTCCAATGAACAAAAACACTTAGATGGCCATCACATCCTTCTTTCACTCTTTCTTTTTTTTTTTTTTTTTCCTTCCCAGATCCGGTACCTGGGGGCCAACTTCCTTTTGATTGCGGGCAACTTGGTGATGTCCACTTGCTGCATCCTGTTCGGGTAAGACGGACGGCTTTCTTTCTTCTCGGATACTTTCGAGCTACTTTTGCAAACGCATATTCTCCCTTCCTGTCGTACTCGTCTAGGTTCCTGGACAAAGTAGGTCCGAAGGAGCAGTTCGTGGCGCTGTCGTTCGCCATTCGCATCGTCGAGGCGGCTGGGCAGGCAGGTTTCCTCACCGCCTCCTACGCCACCATCGCTCAGGAGTTCACCGAAAACGTCGCCACTACATTCGTAAGTAAACACTCCCCCCCTCCCCCCACGACACTCCAGAAAATTTTTGATAAAACTATGTGACATTGAAAATGCGACACTATGAACGAATGGGCAGAGAAATATACAAATTGCAGGGTAAATGATGCGAATTGGGCAGCTTTCCCGCGCATTTTGAATTGTGCTACTCTGCCTTGTACGCAAATCGTCTTCCAATTTTTTATATGGTTGCTGAGAAAGCGTTTAGTTGCAGAGAATACCAGGGCATCGTCAACCGAGGCAGTTCCAGCAGACAAACACTTCACGAGGAGTAGGGTGATCGACTCAAAAGGGCAGGTCGGTCCTTTCGTCGAATCGCAGCAGACTGCAATCTACACGCGTCCGCGGTGCATCTCCTGTGGCGAAGACGTATGGAACAAAGGAATAGGGCACATTTGAGAGGTCCCGGTGCGGACAGGCACATCCGCCGGCAAGCTTTAGCGAATCCCCAGGCCACTTCCGTCGACCTCTTGCAGCATGTTCAGGACCATGATTCCTCGATCGCCTGCGGCCTGCACTCCTATCGTCCATTAAGAAGACTGCCATTGACCCCACGTCACAGACGCCTGCGTTTGCAATGGTGTCGAGAAAGAGCCACATGGACAGTGGATTGGCGAAGGGTGGTGTTCTCAGACGAGTCACGCCTCTGTTTCAGCAATGATAGTCGCCGTGTAACAGTTTGACGCCAACGTGGTGACAGATCCAATCCGGCCGCAACTGTGGAACGGCACATCACGCGATAACGCGTCATCACGTTTGGGGCACAGTCGCCTGCAAGAGCAGGTTACCTCTGGTCCGTAGTGATGGCACTTTGACGTCCCAACGCTACGTGGATGAGGTGCTTCCTTCAGCGAGTGTCCAATGCCATTGACCAGCAGGATAACGCCCGATCCCACACGGCACACGTCAGCCAACATGTCCTGCTGCATGCTTGCTTCCCTGCCCAGCAGTCTTCCCAGACCAATCGAACACGTCTGGGACGCGATTGGACGTCGCTTGCATGCACTGCCATCGGCACCTTCAGAAGACGGTCTTTGGCAAATGGTTGACAGGGAATGGACACAATCCGCACGCTCATTGACTCTGTACCTAGACGTATCGCCGCCCACGGTGCTCCTAAAACCTACTGATCTCACGGTGTTGTCGCTCCGTGCATCATGTTGTAATAAACATCACTCATTGTTCATTGCTGTCTCTTTCTGCAGTGCTGATTGTTATCATTTTCTATGCACGCGTTCATGGTGTTGCATTTTCAATGTCACCGACTATAGCCTATACACAATTAAGTTTCCACACAAAACCATTCAAAATTCGCAAAGAACTGCGTTCATCACGCGTGGGTACCCGCACTAAGAGAGAAGTCTATCATGGCCACTTGTAACATGGGGTTGGGTTCAAATGCTAACGAGTTCTAGTGAATTTAAGGAGTTACAAACGTCATTATGCTTTTTTAATTTTTCCTTTTTCAGTCCACGCTGGAGACCATGTTCGGCGTCGGCATCATCATAGGACCCTCGTTGGGTGGCCTCCTCTACGAGGTACGTAGCTCATTCCTTCCTCTCTCTTCACCTGACGAAGAGAGTCCAGACCAGGTGAGTGAGTGAGAGGTCCGTTTCTCTCTTTTGTTTTTTCAGGTGGGCGGCTTCCTCTTGCCCTTCGCCGTCCTGGGAGGCGTCCTCTTCGTCACCTCCATCGTCTCCATCTTCATCCTGCCCACCATCGAGGCGTCGCCAGAGCGCAGCGGCAGTCTCCTGCGTCTCATGCTCGTGCCGGGCGTCGCCCTCTGCTACTACTCCGTCACGGCACTCGCTTTCAGTTTTGGCTTCACCTCGGTGTTACTCGAGCCCCACCTACGTCCCGTGAGCAACTTTACAATCCTCAAAATTCTTCTCACGCTTTTTGCCTACTACGACTCTCTTCTCCGTTTTGCTTTTGCTTTCTCTTTCAGTTTGGCCTGTCGCCCTCTGTGCTCGGCTTAATCTTCATCATCGCCGGCGGGACGTACGCCTTCACCGCCGCCCTCTGGGGCTACGTGGCTGACAAATGCGTACGTTTATCCAACAACAACACCACCACCTCACCTAGCCAGAACGATAACGTGGAAACACTCTAAGCTCTTCCTTCTCTCTCTCTCTCGTTGCAGGTGGATCCCAAACTGTTGTGCGCGACAGGAGGCTTGCTCGCCGTCATCGCCTTTCTCCTCCTCGGTCCAGCACCGTTCTTCCCATTGGAACCGTTAAGTGACCTCTTCTTTCATTCCTATTTCGAATATTTTGCGCATATTTATTTATGTGGCTTTTGTTCTTTTGTTGTGCGCAGGACGATCTGGATGACGGTGGTGGCACTCTTCTTCCACGGCCTCTCCGCTGGCGGGGAATATGTGGCGGCGTTCCTGGACTCCGCTCGAGAAGCCAAGTAAGTTCAATTCTTTTGGAAATGAACACAGTACAGAGCAGAATTGCAATGAAATTGCCCCACCAACACACCGTTAGCGAGTGATCCGGATTTATCCGGATTCAGAGGGATGGGGGGGGGGGGGGGGAGAGTACGGAAGACGAGAAATGGCAGCGGGAATGAACTAGTGCTGATGCATCGAACTCCGCACAGTGCAGTTTTATCTGTAAGTAGAACGTTACCTATGAGTTCGCATTTGTGCATAATCGGAACTAATTAATGTTCCCTACCATATCGCAGGAAGGCGATAGTCAATTGGACAAGGAGCGGAAAGCTTTAGAGACTGGATGCAACCTCTGTGACCAGGAGTGAGCTTCGTTGGACTTGAGCAGGAGTGGTGTGACAATGAAGGGGCATCGATAAGGTACACACCGAAGTATCGTCAGCAAGGAGCGTCGATACAGCATCAACTTTAAGTGCATCGTTGAAAAACAATGATCCAAAAGTGTGAGTGTACTTGTGGGTTTGCGTTCAAGTAATAAATGCTCAGATCTCATTGGTCAAGTGGGTTAGTTTTTAAGGGAAAGACTCTCTTAGAAAAAATAAGGTCAAATGTTAAGTAATAGCAAGCGCTCCAGTGGCGGCTCGTAAATAAAATTTCTCGGGGTGCTGCGTCAGAAAATTGTGAATTTTTCACGAACTAGGAAATAGCTGCTGACATTAAGCTTAAGGACCATGTAATATAATTGTATAAGAAGAAGAAAAAAAGACACATTATATTGAATGTTATTGATGTCGAAAGTGAGACTGGGGGTGCTGCAGTGCCGCCACTGAAGCGCTCGTTCATAAACTATTTTCTAACAAACTAATCCCTACCGCCTATTTTCTAATTTAAATTTTGTTTTATCTGATCAAGGGCATGTTAGCTTTAAGAGGAATTGGTGGGAACACGTCAGACTAGAGCTTTGTGTTTAATTAAAGAATTTGATAATAGGCTTACTGCGGGACACACCACATTTGAGAATTTTCTCCTTGCAACACTTGCAGGAAAACGAATAAGCCTTCCACCTTTTTCGAACCAATTACTGGAGTCGAGAACGCAGCAACCAGGCATCGTCTGCTCGTTAAAATTCGATGTTAATAAAAGGTCAAGTGATTCAAGTTGCAATTACGTCCAACTAGATAAAGATCAGCAAATAAAGAAAATTCTATCATTAGTATTTGTACGTGTTCTCCTATGCGTGGCTGAGTACTTCCATCCTTCTCAGCACTTATCTAAACACCCTATACTGATGCCGCTTTCCGTTGGGACACCCTCTACAAACGAGTGCACGCAATAAAGGCGTATCTCTTGCTGTATCTCCCTACTTTTGGCTCATTCGGAGAACTCCTTGTGGGTGGGGCAATTTCATTGCAAAGCAGTGTAGATAAGCTAATCGGATAAGCGATTGGGATATTTGGATAAACTAATTAGATAAACCATTTAGATATTCTATTTGCATAAATCATTTGGATAGCTACCTGAATAAGCTCGTTAGATATGCAAGCTATCAAAGTGATTTGGATAAGAAGTTATTTTGATTAGCACAATGAATTCTGTTATATGGCCTATAGAAGGGTTCCTCTAACCAACCAACCCCCCCTTCACTTTGTCACCCTTTAGCGCCGCCGGGTACCCCAACAACCTAGAGACGTACGGGATGGTGTCGGGGCTGTGGTCTTCTGGTCTCGCTTTGGGGTAAGTATCATTCAACAACCTTCGTTTCGCATCATTACTCCCTCCAGTTTTAACAAGGATTTCTATTTTAACCCTAAAACGCAGGAGCTTCATAGGCCCATCGGCATCCGGTGTGCTCAACGACGCCATCGGCTTTCGCAACGCCACGCTCGTGGTCGTCGCTCTTCATGTCCTCGTCGTGAGTAGCATAGACCATTTGCTCATTGTGTCGGTTACCCACATCACCTGACCTAGCCTAACATAGCCTGCCTGTCCTTCCTTTTCAGATGGTGTTCAGTTTGGGTATCTACTTCTGGAGGAAGAGAAGGGCAGTGACGTCAACTCAGGAGACGACGCCGCTCATCACCACCTGAATCCCAGCACAGATCTATCATCATCATCATTATCATATCGAAATGTTGTTATTGGTCAATTGTTATTCTTTTGTTTGTAATAAAGAATCCCCCTGCTTTTAAAAGACAGCGCTTTGCGTTTTTTATGACAAACACTCAAATCATCACGTTTTATCATGACTCTAGGATGCCACTTTAAACAAGGAAAAGACTGAATGACCTGGTCCTATCCAAATAATAATCAGTTCTACTTCTTAAAGAACCCACAACAATCCAACAAAGATGGTCTTGTCGCACATTCACATTGGATGCAAAGGGTTCACAGCATAAGAAGTTCAGGAGAAAACTGAGTAGATGACGATCATGACGAGGACGAAGGCGAAGGGCAACAATGTCAGTGGTCACCTCCGAAAGGGCCAGATCACCTCCTTCTCAAGCTGGCGCCACCAATGGATCGGCATCGACAGGTCCTATGTGCTCAGGACAAAAAAAAAAAAAAAAGGCACTTTTGTTTGGAGACGTTTTTTGCGGTGGAGATCAAAGATACCGGTACTGGTCGTCGGCTGTTGTAGCCCATCCTTGCTAATGTAGGATGTGTAATGCGTTCAGAGATGTTATTCTGCGGTCCACGGTGGCGTTTCTATTCCCATCCTACGCTCATCCCTTGGATCGATGACAGGCGCTATCTCTGGCTGCTTGTTTTTTTTTGGCTGTTTAGTCAGCCCAGGTAAATCATTGAAATGGTTGCTCGGGAAAAACCTAGAAGACTTGCGGTTTCGGAAATACTCAAGTCCACCTCGCCGGGCACCAACTCTCATCCAGTCGCTCAGATCCTTTATTTTCCCCATGGTGACGGTCAAGCCCAAGGTTATTAGAATAATAAGGTTGCGCGTTCAGAGCAGATCTCGCAACTTCTCACACAATCTCAAAAAGATCCCGGCGTGCTGTGACGTCATCCAGAGGTGAAATGGAGCGATTAGCAATTGAATCAGTGCGAATTTCGGTTTGGTTAAGGCATTATTAGGTATTTTCGTGGAACTCATGAGAGCTGTTTCGGAATAAAATTGTTGCTCGATACTGCCTACATCCTGATCAAGTGAATATAGAGTCATTAAACTTTAAATTTTCCTGTTCAAATGGTTTGCAAGTGTGCAATAGCGTGTTGCCAGGATGAAGGAGAGGTGGAAGGCATTTCGTTCTTCTCTTTTCCCAAGGACCCTAAGCATTTACTTTATTTTATTACGCATACAGTTGCTTTTAAATTCGACCATTCGACAATTCTCTTGTCTATGAAAGCTTACTCGCTCAATCTTCATTTATTCTGATCGATTCAGACTTATTGATATAAACAGGAATATGTGAGACTCTTCATACATTCATTTACTGTAAAATCAAAGTTCCAATAATCTAGCCATTTTATCGTTTTATTTTAATTTTCAGAAATTACATTTCATGTGTAAAATTGAATTCATACTTTTTGTTTGCTTCAGTCTCTTCCGCGCCGATTGCCTCTGGCTGACGTCATCAGCTTTGCTTGAATTCGACCAATAGGAGGGAACCTTCCTGAATGCGCAACCTTATTATTATTCTAATAACCTTGGGTCAAACCAGTAGCAGTTGACAGGTGTGTTCTCGTTTTATATTGGTACCGACTGTCACGTGACCAACTGATACGTAGTCAGTGCTATGCCAACGGATCTGCATAGTCATGGGTGTTCCTAATAAACTGGCCACTCAGTGTATAGAAAAGCATACAAAAAATTGAGGCTGAGAAAGTGTTCCTTCTTTGAGAAAATTGAATTTCGTTCGTTTGCAATCGATAACTTTGTGTTCCAAAGAGTACATGAAAGAATCCTATTAGCTACGTAAACAGAGGTTGGATTTGTAGGCCAGAATGTAGTGAACCCAATGCAGTTTATTTGAAAAGGATAGGGCAACCCAGTGCTGAGTCATTAAGAAAATTGTAGAGACCTGCAAACGCCAAAAACCACATGACCTCTAAAACAAAAATGGCCAGAATTTTGGAACCGGACCACTTGGCATGGATTGAGCCACCAAACATTTGAATCTCATCGACAAGAAGGGCAAAACGCTGATAACAAAGCCATCGCACCAAACGGAGCAGCTGATAACCCTACAGAACAGGATTTTAAAGGGGGACCTCCGGATTAAAGGAGACTCCGGAATGGCAAATTCGATAAGAGTTGATGCTTAAAAGATGGTATAACATTTTATTCATTGTTGACTCCTCATTACAAATCCATTGTTATATCTACGCGGGATATTTTGAAATTCATTGTTGACGGTCGCTGCTAAAGCACGTGCAATGGGGGTCTATGCATGATTTTTTTTTTTTTTTTAATTGTCAAATTAAAGACCACGTCTCTTAGATAATACACAAAAATTTTGGCTTCTCAAATCCTTACCGATTTTTTTTCTAATTAATTTTTTATAAGTTGGTTAGGCAATCGCTCCGTGTGACGTCACAACGCAGTTGCCACAATCACGGCATCTCTGAAGATGAGTTTTCTCAGTCTGCCAAGATCATTTCAAAATTGAAATACTGAATTGAAAAATACTTCATTTATATGTTATGCATTGCGATTTATACCAATCCAAGCAGCTGTGATGCCTTGTACGCGTGTATAAATAATAA
>JAHWFO010024453.1:885433-1060022 GCA_023313115.1 Rhysida immarginata | reverse complement strand
TCCACTTGCAGGATACCATAAGCAAGTGCCTTCGCCTGTGATCTGTGCATGTTTCTGAAAATTCTTCCCACCTAGAGTCCACTTGCAGGATTCCATAAGCAAGTGCCTTCACCTGTGATCTGTGCATGTTTCTGAAAATTCTTCCCACCTCGAGTCCACTTGCAGGATACCATACGCAAGTGCCTTTGCCTGTGATCTGTGCGTGTTTCTGAAAACTCTTCCCACCTCATGTCCACTTGCAGGATACCATAAGCAAGTGCCTTCGCCTGTGATCTGTGCGTGTTTCTGAAAATTCTTCCCACGTCGAGTCCAGTTGCGGGATATCATAAGCAAGTGCCTTCGCCTGTGATCTGTGCGTGTTTCTAAAAATTCATCCCACCTCGAGTCCACTTGCAGGATACCATAAGCAAGTGCCTTCGCCTGTGATGTGTAAGTGTTTCTAAAAATTCATCCCACCTCGAGTCCACTTGCAGGATACCATAAGCAAGTGCCTTCGCCTGTGATCTGTGCGTGTTTCTGAAAATTCTTCCCACCTCGAGTCCACTTGCAGGATATCATAAGCAAGTGCCTTCGCCTGTGATCTGTGTGTGTTTCTGAAAATTCTTCCGACCTCCAGTTCACTTGCAGGATACCATAAGCAAGTGCCTTCGCCTGTGATATGTGTGTGTTTCTGAAAATTCTTCCGACCTCCAGTTCACTTGCGGGATACCATAAGCAAGTGCCTTCATGTGTGACCTTGGTGTTTTTCTGAAAATTCATTAATAGACCGGGTGCAGTCTAAGTGCCATCACATCGTATATATGCTCTATAGAAGAGAATGCTGGTAATATTGCTTCATGATAATTGTTGTATGAATGGCGAAAATCCATGGCGAATATTGCCATGTGTGGTATTTGCTATCTTGCTTAAAATTAAACCCAAGCTTTGTGAAAGGAACAGCTGCATAATGGATCTATAAGATATCCAGAACATAACTGTGTGTCATGTGTGCATGTGAAATGTGTTCTGCTGTGAAACTAAATGCTGTCTACGAATGCGGAATGTGAAAGTAGGAGCTGGATGTTGTTCTCTAAAGGGCCTTTCCAAACACATTCGAAATTTTTTTTATTTGCATGAACATTCGGAATGTATTTCCAAGTACAATTTTGTTAAGCTTTATTGATTTTTCATTATGCATCCCGTTTTTTTCAAAGACTGTTTCTCATTAGACAATTAAATTGTAGACAGGCTATCCTATTTAAAACAAGATTCTTAAGTCTGCAAAAATAGAAATTCAAAAACAAAAAAAAATTTTTCACATTTCTATCTGAGCTTCTATATGAGCTTGTGCAGGAATCATTTACTAAACCAACAAAAAACAAACCAAACCATCAGAAGAAACCAACAAGTAAGTTCACCTAATTAATCAATTCTTATTATCTCTTTTCCTGTTGATCGAACTGTCTTTTACTAAAGGCATTAACATGAAAGATGAAAGAAGAAATTCCTAGACATGGATTCGAACCAGGGATTCCTGTAAAGAATCTCACTGATCGGGGTTCCTCCTATCCAAACAATCAGAACACTGAAAATTCAAAGAAATAGCAGCATCTGACATGAGGTCCAGAGAGATCCTGCAGTCTGTGGGACCTGAACTGAATTGGTCAATCTCAACAATAACCATCTGATACCATTTAAATGAGACAGGCCTCCCTGTCATTTGACTCAGCAATGAGTTGTACATCGTCAGTTGTGCCACGAATATCAATACAAGAAGTGGAATGGCAATGCATTGTGCTCTCTGATGAGTCCTGCTTCAATCTTCAAGCAGATGATGGCCACAACAGTGTTTGGCACTGCAAAGAGCAACGTAACGATCCTGCACTACTTCGTGAATGTTATACTGGGCATTATTTTATGGTGTGCCATCAGTTATAATTCCCAGTCACATCTCATGGTTCTTGTTGGCATGGAGACAGTAAAGTGATACATCAAGAAGATTCTGTAGCCAAATTAAACGATTTACAGACAGCATACCCAACACTCTCAGTCAGCAAGATAATGCTCTTTCTCATACTGCTTGCATCATCCTACAGGATCTACAAGAGATAAGGACACTATTCCTTGACCCAGGAGATCTCCAGATTTATTTCCTATTGATTAAGTATGGGTTCTGATAGGTCACCATTTGTACCAACATCAATCACCTGCCCAAACACTGAATAATCTACCGGGCGTTCCAAAATTGAGTGACGATTTGAAAAATCAATTAACGAAAAAAGGAAGGTATAGAAATGTATGGTTTGCTGCGTTCTACTTAGGAAACTAGGGAATTTATTCGCACCAAGTTTCAAAATTAGTTACAAAGTTCGTCAACAGATGGTGCTGCTATTCTCTACACATTCCGTCCAGTTAGATTGGCATTCTATACCTTGCTCAGCATTCGACTAGCGTGTGCTTTGAAAATGGTTTATTGCTCAGATTGCACTATGTTGTTGCTGCAAATGATAGTTATTTTGAAAACATTGTTTTACAGTTTTTCCCCATCAGCAGTGCCATCTGTTGACTAATTTAGTAACTACAATTTTGAAATTTGGTTGGAATAAATTCCCTGTTTCCTAAACAGAATGCAGCAAATTTTTCGTTAATTAATTTTTCAAATTGTTGCCTAATTTTGGGACACGCAGTATGTGTGCAGTTGCAGGAAGTATGGTGGAATGTGCCTCGGGACATGATCCACTACCTGTATGCATAGCTGTGAAAGGAGGCTCTACCCCATACTGATTTCAACAACACGTTCTTCATGTGTGAAAGACTAATCATCACTCATTTGTACTACCATCTGCCTATGATGGTTTAATAAAATTTACACTAAAGAAAGAGGGCGTAATGATTTCCAGGACCAACAGCTTATTTAACTTACGTTTTTAATAAAAATTTATCCTAGTAAAAATTAATTGTTACTTACCGGGTTCAGCTTGCAACTTTGCTGCATTGCATTTTCCACATATATTAAATCTAGAGTAGATGTCGGTGATGTAATCCTTGAGCATCTGTGCTATCTGTTTGCTAGCATAAAAATTTAACTTGGAGGCAATAACAGCTTTGGCAGCAAGAAACTGCAATGAATTAGGATATTCATTCAGCTGGGGAGGTAACGAGGACCCACTGACAAAGAGAATACGATCATTCACATCTGTGTGGTACCACATAAAAGTAGCCTAGAAAAAAAAAAAAAAAGAATAAAATACAGAATAAAAATTGACCTCTGGAAATATTTTGCTTTTTTACATAAAATCAGAATCTCTAAATCTTTAAAAACAATAAGTAAACACAAAAACTCAATGTTGTTTCATTGGGCAATGCATTTCGACTTAATCGTCATCAACGGCTGATTAGCTTCAAGAAAATTCGAAGACTGATATAACAAACATAGAAAATCTATAATGATAGCAAGTCAAAATACATTGAACATACTGCCACAAATACAAGATGCGATCAAAAAGTTTCAGGAATGGCTCATTTATGAGCCCACACATCAGCTGGAGAGAACGAAATCTATGCTCAAAAATATACAGGGTCGGGACACATTAATATGACCACTGTGCTAGTATCCGGAATATCCATCTTTGGCGGCAAGCACAGCAGCTAGTTGACGTGGCAGAGAGTCAATAAGTCCTCGGAAGGTGGTTGCAGGTATCTGGGACCATTCGGTGATCAGTGCATCCCGTAATTTCATCACCGTGCGTGGTGGAGGGTCCAGCTTGCAGACATGGCGATCGAGATGGTCCCACAAATGTTCAATGGGGTTGAGGTCCGGGGAGTTTGGTGGCCATGGTAGTAGCTTGAATTTATCATCATGCTCCTCGAACCAGTCGTGGACAATTTTGGCAATATGGCAGGGAGCAATGTCCTGTTGAAAGGTGCCATCACCCTAAGGAAACACTGTTGACATGAAGGGGTGTACCTGGTCTGCGACGATCGTCAGGTAATGAAAGCATTCAGTGTACCCTCCAGCGGTATCAGTGGACTCAGACCATACCATGAAAACATCCCCCAAACAGTCACACCTCCCCCACCAGCCTGTCGTCAGATGCTTCATGGCGAATTCACCATCGTCCATCCACTCTGTTCACCAGAAACCGTGACTCGTCAGAGAAAGCAACCCTTTGCCACTCGGCCGAGGTCCAATGGCGATAGTCCATTGCGAATTGGAGGAGTTTTCGGCGATGCATAGGTGTCAACATGGGTGCTGTTACCATACGCCTGCTCCGGAGCCCCAACCTCAAGAGGGATCGTTGCACTGTCTTGGTGCTGACACGCCTAGTGGCCCCACTGTTCATTTGCTGTGTCAGTTGCTCAACAGTGGCACGCCGATTGGTCTTGGCCAGGCGTCGTAATCGACGCTCGCCTCTAGGATCGATGGCTCGTGGGGCCCCACAGTTACCTCTTCTGGTTGTTCGGTTGCTCGAAACTGCAGTACACCTTCACAACGGCAGCCCTAGAGTAGTTCACAAAGGTGGCCGTTTCTGAAATGCTGCCCCCCTTGGCCTGATAGCCAATGGTCATCTCCTTTTGGAGGTCCGACAGGTCACTTGCTCTGCCCATGACGGCGACACTTGCTGTGTTAACGGATGCTACTACACGTCTGCTCGTCAGCTTTTAATGAAATGCAATGATTTCTCATTTGCATACCATGGGACGTTCCAACATGTTCGAGGAGAGGTGGTCATATTAATGTGTCCCGACCCCGTAAATGCATTCCTATGAAATAAATTAGAATCGAAAATAATTTTATCAAGAAATTAAAATATCATTTTGATCATGTTTTATAATAATATTTCACTAAAAAGATTGTAATTAGTTTAATTAAATACTATTTAAATTATTTAAAGAGTGTCTCTTGAAGCAAATTTAACATGCAGCCTTGCTACCATGGGGAAAAAAGTAACCTGGCTAAAGAGGCTAATTGACTGATGTGGTAACCAAATTAGGGCACGCGCTACTAAACCAATAACCATTATCATTATTTACTCGTTATATTCACTCATTACATGTTGTTACGATTGTTTGATATATTACATGCCATATCTTAGCATTGAAAATTCCAACTGGATTGCGCACGTGAAGCTATCTCCCATTCAGCCATCGTACAGGAGTTTCCCCGACAAAAGTAGTTGAGTGATCTGTATTATCCCTTTGCGCACATGTGGGATAGTGATAGCTACCCGATTTGAAGATAAATATTCACAGAAAATTAAATTATTTTGTCATACAATAACAAAATACTGGTTTGTACTAATGCTTATCTTTCATTTATTGAAATCAAATTTTTTATTTATATATTGTATTTTTTTCGATCACTGTAATTCAGTAATCTTCAATCGTAGGTTCGGGATTATCTGAACAAATAAACTTAGAAAAAATTTTAGAACTTAAGTTTTGTAGGTAAACTTTTTGTGAAAACATGATAATACATCGTGGAGAAAATAATTCATGCTTATAATACAATAGAGTCCGTATTATCCAACACAAACGGGCGGATCGTGTATCGGACAACCGAAAACGTCGGATAAAACCAGGGGTGGATTGACATATAAGCTAAATAAGCTACAGCTTAGGGCCTCACAATCTTAGTTTAACTTGGTAGGGGCTTCATATAGCTTAGGGCCTCATCAAGTCTAAATCCGCCCCTGGATAAAACGGAACTTAAACAAACACTTAATTCTTCAGTTATTGAATTATATATTATTTCTGAGGATATATTATGTATAAACATAAATGTTTCAGATGATTTACATTCTACTCAATTAAAGAAAAAATTAATAACCATGTTTCACTTCAAAAACTTTATCAAATGAAGCGAAACAAAACCAAGTATGAATGAGAAACAAACTGACAAAAATTATAACATTTGCCAATATGTAAATTACTTCAATTTACTTTGTGTAAATAAAAAATATTAATTTAGATTCATCGTATTAGATTATTGTATAATTATTAAAGGAAATTAACTCACAACAGGCTCATAGAAATTTGAGTCCAAACTCAAGATCACGCCAAACATTAATAAATTATATAATTAAATTTTTTTTTCTCTCTCTCTCTCTCTGCCAATAATGGGCTAATTCAATCATAATTCGCTAATTATTAGTGAATTCATGACGATACTCAAGTCAAATAAGTAATACCTGTTTGCTAAATTAAAATAAAAAAAAAATTTAAAAATTAAATAAAAGGGTCATAATTTTTCCAAGAATAAATAGCATAATTTCTTTTATTACCTTATTATCTTAATAATTGAATACACAAATTTATTGGAATAATAATTTCTTAGCATTTAGATGGAGGGTAAATTCAAATAAAGAAGTAATTTATTTTTTAAACGAGTTGAACTATTTATTAAAATACGTATATTGCGATAAGGGTCGGTTCTACTAACGTCGGATAAATCCTCAGATAGCTATCCATGGTTTAAACTTAAACCCGGTATACCGCTTAAGTTGCGTTCTACAAACATTTTTTATCCCTCGGATAACTTTATCTGAAGTATAGAGCACAAGCAATGTAAGGTGCACTGTGATTGGTCAGTTTGATATTTAGTGCTTCCATCTATCGTGAAAAAACAAAAGTATTCATTCCATTCAGTGCATAGCCTACAACACCGATATATAGTAAATATATATATCTGTGGCCTACAATGGCTGTGTTCGGAGAACAGCCATTTTTTCCACTATTTCCACTTTGTCGTTTGAGAAACCACCACCAGTGAATTCACGGCGTTCGGGATTCCACTGAGAATTCACTTTTCCCTCGATTTTTTTCCACTTTTCTCTCTCGCCAAAAAACAGTGGAAAAAGTGAAAACGATGAACGATGCCGACAACCAATCAAATTTAGAGTAAAACTAAAAACAGATTGAGTTGCAAATGACAGCGATAGCATACGGCAAATTGTTTAAAAATGCTTAAAAAATGCCTGACAAAGTAAATTATTAATTATATACTTTATTTAGATATAAGAAATTAATATAGGCTTTTTTATGAACAAGATGCACACATAATTTATCTTCATTTTTGCTAAATTAATTTTTGTCCATTTAAGTTTCGCACGATTAGTGTTTCATTATTCCACCTTTTTTGTTTCATTTTATTTTATTTCTCATTATTAATTTGAAACGAATTTTCAATGAAAGAAGCGATCCACTCCAAAACATTAGCAGAATACTTTCTTCTTCCTCTTCCTCACTGTGGGTGTCCCACATTTGCTCATTTAACTGACAATTCATATGATTTTGAGAAAATAATATTCCAAAAGAAGCGATCAGCGAACTCACTTTTTCCATGTTGGATTACTGGTCGAATCACCGAGAATTCACTGAGGCGTTCGAGACATGCGTGAATTCTCGACTTTTCTCATGTTTCCCGGAGAATTCTCTGATTCTCGAGAAATTCACCAGTGGCTGTTCTCTGCACGCACCCATTGATAAGAGAAAGCCCTCTATCGTGGAAAAAAACAAAAGTTTTCCAGTCAGTGTTGACGTTAAAATGCGGCACGGCAGAAAAGACAAATTCAGCTGGAGAACTCAGACCTCAGAGACGCAAAACTTCTGTTTTGTTTCTCCTTTTGGGGGCTATGTTGTCGATCATTGAAAAGAAATACAGACAGGTAATTTAGATTTAATCTGCTGTTCACTTGCACCCTAAAACTTATTCCTATCGTCGTAGTTTAAAATGGTAATTATATAACGCGAAATACTATGGTTTTGAAGGCATTTTCAAATCCAAGTGGACCGGAAGTACCGTCATTAACGCTCGTAAATTTGACAGAAACGATTCACTATCTGAAGAATAAAGTGGCTATCCGACCTCTAGAGGACCGTATAACTTTATCAGGATATCTTTGGTTTATTCTGGTGTTTATCTGAGGATTTATCCTATCTGAGGATGGTAGAACACCGTTTTGACTTATCTGAGCTTTATTCCAGTACTTATTCTGAGGATTTATCCGAGGTTGGTAGAATCGGCTCTAAATGACAATTTAAAAACAGTAAATGAAAGATAGGCATTAATACTAGCCATTATTCTGTTACTAATATTTTCTGCTGATATTATCTGCTCTGAATACTCATTGTATGCTGCTCCCTCCCACATTTCAGATCACTCGCTTACATTTTCAGGTAAAACCCTTCTACGCTCGATCCTCACTCGCGCGCAATCCAGTTCTTTTATTCACATCATTGATATCACCAATTCAGACCCATTGATGATGTCGTGGAAGTCATCAACAAAACAAAAACAGACTAACAAAAATTGCCATTTGACAGATAGTGTGGAAATAAATAAAAGTAAAAACATGATGATTAAAAAAACTCTTAAATAACCAGGTACGGTTTGATATAAATTGTTTAATAATTTTAAAAAATATGAATAATAAACCAAGCAATAATTACTTTAAAATAATTATGATTTCCATGGCGATGGACTGTGTGAAGACTTGGCATCTCCAGCAAGAATCCTGGAAGGGCATCGAGAAGATTGTTGTCTAACAGCAAAATCTTTAATCGTTTGCAGAACGTCAATGTAAAAGGGATTGACCGATTCTGAAGTTTATTATTAGTAAGAGCAAGATGTTCCAGTTTGTCTAGTCTCCCTATGTCTGGGGGAATGATTTCTAAATAGTTGTATTTCAACGACAAATATCGTATACTGGGGCATTTAAAAAGCTGGAAAGGATAAATATAAAAATGAGAAAAAATAAAAACACATTAATATAATTTCATGGGGGGGGGGCGGGGGGGAATCAAATTTTTATTTTTCAAATTATGTTTTTTATTCTGCAAAATGAACTTTTTACTTTTCAGCATTCGAAAAAGCTGTAAAAATTAGCAGCTAGTTGGCTACCAGAAATGGTATTCGGGAGCAGATGTTTGCATCGATTGTGCTGCCACCTATGCTCACCTTTTACTTGGAGCAATCATAGCTTACAAGGATTAGAAACGTCTTGTAGGCTATGACACAGTCGATAGGCGCATTCGGCAACTCAGATCTGACTTGAGTCAGGTCTGACTAGGTCATGTGACCTATGATGAGTTTCTGACTTGCATCTGAGCTGATCAGAGTCGAAGTGCCGAACGCAAAAGTCGAAGTGCCGAGCTGATCGGCCTCGCTGGCTCAGGGGTTGCGTGATCGCCTCTGATGCCCGAGGACGTGGGTTCGACCCCGACTGAGGACAACGAGGATTTTTTTGAGGGAAAATCCTGAGATCACGCACTTCCTTCAGAAGGGAAGTAAAGCCGTTGGTCCCACGTAGTCGTTTGCCGGCTGCACGTTAAAGAACCCTTGCGAGGCAAAATTTGCGGCCCCTATAACACCGTCCTGAAATGACCATGGCAGTTGAAAAGGACATTAATACCAAACAAACCAAACCAAACGCAAAAACTGACTGACTTGAAGATTGAAGCGAAATCGACCTGCAGAATAGATGATTAGCTAGTTCATGGAGCAATCTAACGTGGCTAATTTGAAAATAAACAGAGCAATTACTATAGTAATAAAATCCTCACTATCCCGAACCAAATGAAATTGCTGTTGCCATTTTCGAGAGCAAAGAAAATGAAATATTTTTTAATACTTATCAGAATAAAAATACTTAATAATTTTAATATTTATCGGAATAAAAATACAATCGCTTTCCTGTAGTAGGAGGGAAAAGTTTTCGTAGCGAAACGAACGTATCACTTTTATTTGTAAAAAAAACATTTATTTGTCTCGGCACACTTTTTCTTAATTTTTTTCTCGCGGCACATCCATTTAGTTTCACAGTGCATAAAAGTGCCGTGGCACGCCCTTTTGAAAACCCCTACCACAAATTAAGAGGAAAAAACCCGTTTTTTTTTTCCTTAATCTTTTATTATCCTTGACCCCTGCCAGAAGTTTGATATCCGTCTACATCCACTGTATTCATATCAATTTCCCAGGATCTCAAAACATTCCTTATCAGAAAGGGGTTTCAGTCGAATGTAGAGGTGACTTGAGGCTGTAAATGGTTATTTTGGGTACCTTGATGGTCACTTCAGGGAGGATATCAATTAACTGAAGAAATAATTTGAGCTAAATACTGAGCTTCGAGAGGATTACTTTGAAAAATAAAATATAACTTGAATTGGATTTATTTTGTTTTCATTGTCATTCCAGAAGATTTTCAACCTGTTCCCATAATTAAGTTGCAATGCTGAAGAATTTCATAAAAACCCAATTATTTTTTTTTTAATTATGAAAAAAAAGAAGAAAAAAATTGCAGGAATTAAAAAAAAATAAATAAAAAAAACTGATAACATAAAATACATAAAATTATTAAAATTGCTTCTGTCATCCTAATGTATTCATAAAATTGTTGTAGAGTTATTTTAAAAAGTTTTTATATTTCACTTACACGAAAATCAAAGGGGGAAAACAAGTACTGTGGAAAATAAATGTTATTTCACCATATTATTCAAAATAGCCATCCTTACTTCTGTTGGCAAAGAAGCTGTGTCACCATATTTAAAAATGCTATCCAAATGAAGCTCCACAAAAGCATACGTATTTAAATATCTGCTCAGTAATGTTTCTAAAAAAATAAAATAAAATAAAATTTAAGGCATTTAGATCGATTCTCATTTTAACTCAATAATAATTATGTTAATTAAGGATCAGTAACTTATGAATGCTACATCATAGTTTTAATATGAAATTAATTAATTAATATTAATGGAATTCAGAACACAGCATTGGAAAATCAAAATTTCCATGCTGCTTCAAAAATGTGAAAACTTTCCCTGCATGGATGACATCAGAAATCTGGATGATTAATTGGCTATCTTAATGGAACAAGCATCTTACAAGCGAAGACAAAAAAATTGGTCTTCTAATTGACAACTGCAGTGCCCATGCTCATGTTCCTGATGACCTTTCCCATACTGCTACCTCGCAGCACAATTTCAATAATGCAGCCATGTGATATGGGCATCATCAGGACAATGAGGCCTATTTTAGGTACAAGATGCGCCATAGGATCATAGAAATGTTCGAGGACAAGTAAGAAGACAAACAATCAAACAGACATTAAAGAATATTTTAAATGAACTATTTTGTAAGATAATGTTCTGTATGCGAATAAATGATTTTTTTAAGCAAACAAACATGTCTATATGTAAATACAAATACGAGTTATTGGATAAAAATATAAGTACCTTTGTTAAGCTTACTTAGCCACTTATACGAGTGTAGGATAATTTAGTCCTGGAGAAAAGTGTCCCAAATGCAAAGTAGGAGATAATGGGCCCATATGTTCAGCAAAGGTTATTTATAACTTTTATAAATTATAAATGTGATGCCCATTTATATAAGATTTATTTACCTATACATTTTTACAAATATATATTAATTTTTGTTAACATTGATATTAATTTTTAACATAAATCACTTTAATGTTTAATTAAATTTCCATTGTTTCAATTAAAATAACAATAGCACTTTGTATGCAATAATTAATACAAAAAATAAACTAAACAAAAAAAAAATTAAAATCTAATGATGCGCCTAACGCCTCATAAAAGTTCTTCCATGGTTTTGCGTCCTTCTCCAACAAAGACATTCCAAACAGACGGTGGAAATTGAGGAGCACAATACTGAAAAGAATATTCCCCTCTGCAGTCTGGACTTGTCTATAAGTGCCGCTTACGTAGGTTCCATCGAAATAGTCGACAAGATCTTCAGCTTCGGGTGACATAACACTCTGCAGATACGCCATTCCCTGTACAACATCTGGTACCGGTAGGAATGCAAGACCATCCAACATTCCTACAAAATGACGAAAGTCTTCATTGTCCTGATAGTGAGAGACAAGGCCTAAATTTAGTATCTTACACCACATAATCTGGAAACAGCAACCTCATGTGACTACAGATTCACCAAAAACTTCACGTATAGCTTGCATGCTAGCTGTTTCGAAGTCCATATTGACTGTCAATGGGTCAGGAAGAGGCCTAAGGTTATACAATGATCGATAATAGCTCTAAATAGTTCTGCATATACCCCCTGATGTTTATTTTAAAGAAAGACATACATTAGAGCAACAGCTGTCTCTCTGAGAGTAGCATGGACTACATAAAGCTGCAAAAATCCCTTTTGTGCCACAGCAAAATTTCCATCCATAAAATTCCCCCACTATGAGGCAAATGAGAGTTTATAGGCAGGCGCAGATGCTGCGTAAAACACTTTGTTCCCACTACGGAGAAGGATGCAAAACCGTAAAGGGCTTTTAAGAGGCAATGGGTGCATCATTAGATTTTATTTATTTTTTTTTTTTTGTTTATTTTTTGTATTAATTATTGCATACAAAGCTATTGTTATTTTAATTGAAACAATGTAATTTAAATTAAACATTATGGGCCCCCTAGACGGTCAATAATATTGTCAATATTCACTTCAATATTGACGCTCTATATTGAAGCGCACATCAATATGCTTCAAAACGCATCTATATTCTCACCAATATTCATTCTGGGATAAATATTTTTGCTGCATGGTCAGGGTTGTTTTTGTGGAGTTTTTGTTGTGAATTTTGAAATGTTTTCCAATTCGGGTTTGGGTTTTCTAGCATTGACTCTTGTACTATGCGAACATAAAAAATCAAAGAAAAAGAGAAATAGATGCTGGTCCAAAGAGTGGTACATGCACAAGCTGAGAAGCCTGTTTACACAAGAACATTTGCTAAATTTTTTGCGTTCTACAGAACTGGACGACTACAAAAATTTTCTTCGAATGGACGAAGAAGGTTTTCAAACTTATTAGGCCCAATGTCCAGAAAAAAGACAGTTATGCACGAAGCTATCCCTGCAAGCCAAAGACTTTCTATGACATTGAGATACCTAGCATCTGGAATGGATTTGAAGACATGAACTTTGTGTGCAATCGCCCCCGCAGACATTGGAAAACATCATTGTAGAAACCTGATCACTAGAAAGGGAGCTCGGTGGGTCAGCCATGTTCTCACTTCGCGGTATCACAAGCAACTGACATTGAAGGAAATATTAACAATAAACCTCCTAGACGTTCAAACAGCTCTTCAATATTGACAGAAAATATAATTTCCTCTCAATATCCATCAATATTGATAGGACGCTTCAATACACTCCTAGACGATCAATATTTCCATCAATATTGAAGCGAATATTTGACAATATTATTGATCATCTAGGGACTACTTTATGTTAAAAATTATTAATGTTAATATTAATATATATATTAATGCAATGAAAATAAATCTGATATAAATGGCCATCACATTTATAATTTATAAGTTATAAATGACCTATGGGTTGTTTCAATATTTGGAAGATATTTAGAGAGTTCATGCTGAACATATGGGACCATTATCGCCTGCTTTTGGGACCGTTTTCTCCGGGGCCAAATTATCCGCATACCTACTTAAACATGGTCCCAAGGCGGCGACCACTGTATTTTCATTTCATGTGTTCATTCAAAAAGGCCGTTTCATATGAAACAACTTGATAATCATTATTAATGAAGCAGGTAATAAAAGCTCTTTTGGTTAATGTTAACTAACTGCACATCGCGCGGTGGCTGATTATGCAACAAAGGTAAGTGATATTTTACTAATTTAACCATCACTGCTTAGCCATCTACTGTGACTAAATAGGAAAGGGGGTATATATATGAGTTCGTTAGAGGGGGGATCTGGGGGGTGCAACCCCCCGGTCTTTAAAAAATAAATTTATTTACCTTGGTCGCATGATCAGTCATCGCGCGATGTGCAGATAGTGAACATTAACCAAGCATTTTTTTTCTTTCCCTTTTTTAAAGCAAGGTTTGTGAATATTATATTTTCATAAAATTATTATTTTTTTCAAATCAATTAAGAAATATTTTTCTTGTGATCTTCAAATTTAACACAGACCCCGATCATTTCAGTACATCACTTACAATGAAAAAACTCGTCACGCCTTCTTTAATATCAAAACATTTTGGCGGCTTATTCTTACCATTACGTTTGGAAGAATAAACACTCTATATATATAATCTGTTATTTTATGATCAGTTTTTTTTTATTGCTAATACCTCCTGGGCTGTAAACAACACTCGCTTCCTTTTCGATTTCCTTTTTTAAGAAGTCACAAAAACGCTCCTTTGTTTCTTCAATGGTAATCGCTAGAAACCAAAGATCCGGCGAAATAGCCTGAGAAGAGGAGAAAGGAAAGAAAACACATTTGTTGATATTGCTTTTAATCTTTTCGATGTCATTTGATTGAAAAGATAAAGAAACTGAAACTGTTTTCTACTTAATGCTATTTGAACAACAAAAATATCAATCTAAAATATGAACCAATCTCCTGTGTAAATACCCTTTCTGAATAAAGTTGCTCGCCGTTTAAAACTTTCTCCTTTAATTCTTTCCATAGCGTTTTATCTTTTTGCAATTTTCTTATTAATAGGAACTCATAACAATGGAATACTAAACTCATTGGACGTAACAGAGAACGAAATTTGGGTACGATACATGAAGAGAAACACCAAAACCACTATAATAATGCCACCATCTTATTTAAAAATACACATGAGCGGTTACATGAGGCTGGCAACCGTCAGCCAATCACGGCTTGAGTTTTGCGCTCGGATCGGTTAATCCTGTCTAGTAGAGCGGCGATCGCCATAACAGGCACTGGCGAGCAGAAGACGATTGTGAAAATCTCCTTAGAAGCTGAAGTTTATAAATCTTGGTATGTGAGTATATAGAGGGATGAATATATTGGTAAAATGCATACATAAGATTATAAAATTTGATTATAGAATTTCGAGCCGATTAATTTGTTTCTCCCGCTGCTCTTGGATAACTCGTCCATTAGCAGCCGAGTAACCATTTTGGGGGCTAACTATTTTATTTATTGGGCCTAAAACTTTGAGAAATTCCTTTTTCTACATTATTAAGGTATATATTAAAATAATAAGTATCGATTGGTATTATATTTTCATTACCGAAGAGTTCTATGCTATTTTATAAATATTCGCTGAATCTTCCATGTGCGGGTTTCTCCACAGCCCCAGCCAAATCGATTTAAGTTAGTGGAAAACTGATCAATGTTGCTCAAGTAATTTCACATATGGGGAAATAAAAATTTCAAGAATTTAGAAAAGATTATATGAGGAAATCAGAAAGTAATTGAGTAAAATTTTCATAGCAAAACTGTCATTTTAAAATCCCGTTAAAACGTGCTTCAAGGAAACTGGAACGTTATTCCGAGGTGTACGTTATTCTGAAACTGGGGGGGGGGGGGGCTTGTGAACAATGCATATATGCATAGAAAAACATAAGAATACATGAAGTGTATCATTTTATTTTATTCAATACAAATGCAGCAAACCTGTATAATTATTATAGTTGGTTAATTTCTAAAAAATTCTCTGATTTTTTTTTTTTTTTGTAAAATTCCCCGACTTTTCCCAGTTACAAAAAATTCCCTGACCTTTCCCGGTTTTCCCTGTCACTCTGTTACATGCACATTTACTTAAAACTAAAATTAAAATAAAATCTTGTAAACATTCCAAAGAGGAGCTTCAGCAGTGAAGCAGAAGTGCATTTATACGTTTATTAAAAAGAAATTAATTCTCCCCCCCGCCTCCAAGTAGGATAAGGCAAGTCATCTATTTTTACCCCTTTATCTGCACTTTTTAAATCAATAAATGGATTTTCTCGAACGTAATACACGTATGTAAAAAATGTAAAAAACCTCGTATCTTCTTTCCTTTCTCATCATTTCCGAACGTATGATACATCACATGCCAGGTGTTGCCATAGTTCTAAGGACCAAGTGACTGCCACCCCCGTAAATCCAGTGGGACATTACATGGATAAGGGCAAGACTGTGACCAGTGCCACCTATAGTGAATTGGTATAGCATTCTGAAATCTGCTATACACATCAATTCTCACTGAAGCTGCAGACTCCTCTCACTGGGTCTATATTCCAGCTTGAGCAACCGTGGCAACTATCCAGGACTTGTTTCTGGAGTGCCTCCCCATCCTCCTTACTCTCCCGACCTCACGCCCTCCGACTTCCACATCTTTGGCTCAGTAAAGGTCTCCTTATGCTTTGGCTACAAGTTTGCGACCGATACGGGGGTGAAACAGGCGGTGCATGAGTGGCTGCACGCGCAGCCAAAAGATTTTTTTCCTTGAGGTATCCATGCTCTCCCGACTCGCTGGCGGAAATGCATCGAAAAGCAGGGGGACTACATTGAAAAAAGTGTACTTGTTCCAACTCTGTCTGTAATAAAGGAGCTGTACAAAAATATTTCCGGTTTTCATTTGACTGACCCTCGTAAAAGCAGAAACCAGTCTGTTATCACCATCGCTAATGTAGTATTATAAGGCCTCAGTCTATTTTTATTCCAATAGACTCTAATCAACTTCAAGATTCATAACTTAGATAAATTAATTGGAAAAAAGACTCTTGATTAACAAACTTTTGCAGCAAGGAAGATTGTAAAAAGTCCTCATTTGCCTCAGATTTGAGTAAAGCAGTCGTGTGGTTTAGGTTATTATATATATTTTAAAATTCATTTGAATTACTTTTAATTGTGGAATTTTTTTGCTTTTACTTTTCAGGAAAATGGGTGACAGACACATGAAATACCCTTATACTCTTTCTGCTAAAATTGTTCAGTTTCCATACAAATTTCATCTGACAAAGACCTGGCAATATAGATACTGGGCTTATGGTATTCTTGCAGCCTTCCCAATTTTTATGTGGATCGATAGAGGCGGTAGGTTGCTTTTAGTAATTTATTTTATTTGGTATTTATTTAACATTCCGCATATCACTAGACAAAGGAAGGTCAAAGTTTTAGAAGTCTGCCAAGAGTCATCTTTAAAGCCACACAGTGGTCATGTTTCTTGTTTTTAGAAAAATGGCAACCCCACAGGAGGAGCTGTTTTGTGCACTGCAGTTTGCACATTGTGAATCCATTGTTGAAGTGTAACGTGAATTTCACTGTTGTTCCGACAAACTGCTACCTCATCATAAGCAAATTTTTGAGTAGCATTGACCAGAGCTGCTTATAAACAGACCCTTAGGAAATCCACAACATAGGCATTATTTGAACACTATTCAGAATGATGGATTGAAAGAATGGACAAGGTATATCGTAGAACTTTTAATCTTCCTGTATTCAGTGATGTGCAGAATGTGTTTGTTACATAAGTCTTTGAAACAAAAATTTGATACTTGCCCCATCTTTTTATGAAAGTATGCAACTCAGGCATTTCATTATTACAAGCATCAGTTCCACCAACTATTTTTCAAAATAGTCTCCTTACATTTCTTTGGCTTTATACCAGTATTTTGGAAGAGTGTGCATTCCCCCTTGGTACCATTCTTGATCCTACTCACGCAACCATTTTTCATAGCGCACACAACATTGTCTTCAGAATCGAATTTTGGATCCCACAGTTCCAAATGTGGAAGTCCGACAGTGAAGCCAAAGTTTTGCATTCGCTTCACGAGTTCATAGACTGGCATGGAGTTTAGCATGTGTCACAGGTTTTTCTGAGGCCAAACACTTCAGAAACACTTCTTCAGTCATTGCAGTGTATTGATGTGGACATCTGGGTTAATGGCAGAACCTTTAGCCATCACGTCCAACAAAATGACAACTTGCATGTCCCAAAACAGTAATTTTTGCTGGTGAATGGATATCGTCACTCCACTGCTGACCCACTTCATTTTGGGCTCGTTTCATTGGCGGTGACCATATGGTATAGGAAGTGAATTCGGATAAATTGTTTTTTCTTTATTTTTTTCTGGTCACGCATGAGCTCTTTGGGGATTCGTTTTGCACACACTTAGGAATAACCAATTCCCCGTACTGATGGACAAGTTTTCACTCGACTGCCGAACTGTAATGCGTCGATTTTCCCGAATCAGTTCATTACACAGCTTGCAGGGACAACTGCTCTGGATGAATATCACCATGCAGATCCATTTGATTGGCGTCATATGGTCTGTCTGCGTGAAGCCAGATAGTTTATTTGTTTATGTTAGATGTCTTGGCCATGCAGTAAGCACTGTGATGTAGAGTATGTACTAGTCCTCTCAGGTGCTACAAATAGAGATCTTCATACAGTGCTTTTCATAATTATAACGTCACCTCTTAATGAATAGTTTTTGAAATGTACGATAAATGAATAATATAGTATCTGATCATAATCTATTTAGAAGGTAAAACAAATGTTACTTGTGAAATTTTATAGCAGTTTAATACATATTTAGCTCTAGGAAAGGAAAAAGTGATTCACTGCCTTTTCATAAGTATAACGTCACCTTAAGATTCATACATACGTACACCAAATTGACATCCTAGGGTTTGCTTCAGTACGTGGTAACATTACCATTTATATTTATGACTTGATACAATCTACAATTTGTACCCGACATTGAATTAACGACTTTGTAAGAATGTGAGTCTGATTTTGTTCCATGCAGTTTCGATAGCAGTTTTCAGCTCACTAATGTTTTCATACTATTGACCATCTGTGTAAATCTGATGTGTGAGCCATCCGCAGACGTTCTCCACTGGGTTTAAATCAGGTGAGCAGGCCGACCACTCCTTAACATTAACCTTATTGTCATGAAACCACTGACGGGTACTGCAGCTTGAATGGGTGGATGCATTGTCTGCTGGTACATCAGTGGAATTCACCTAAACCTTTTTAAATATGTGATGAGATGACTTCTAAGTATACACTGGTACTCTGTGCTGTTCATTTTTGTTGATGGAAAAGCCAACGTGAGCGTGCCCAACGAACTGAATGCATCCCACACCATCAAGCTTCCACCTCCAAAGCTCCGTTTAGAAAAGACGCGATTTTCCTTGGGTAAGTCTCACCATTAACAACTGAAACCATCGGGCCCATCAAGATTGATTTTTTTTATCGCTGAAAATAACCTGTACAATATAAAAACAATTTGTATACTTGTAGGCACGATCATTACAGTTGACTGATCGAAAAACTTACCGTATTCCAATCTGTGTTGATGTTTTCACCTGCAAATTTTAATCGAGCTCTTTCAGACGAGGAGCCGGTTTCAGCTTGGCATGTACAATATTACACTGTCGTTTAAGGTTCTCCAGACTGTCGAAGTTTAAGCTCTTTCCTGATGATGCTACAACTTTTTGTAGAATTAGATGCTTAATCGAATGATCAACCGTTTGCTTTGCTCAGAGAGTTTTGATCATTCGAATATGGGACGTCCAGTTCGTTTCGCAGTCCCATATGCAGTAGGGTTCTTCAGGTAATTTTGAACAACTCTCTGTGATCGTCCAAGCTCACGTGCTATCGCTCTTATTCCCTTTCCAGTCTTTCTGAAAGTTTCAATTTGCCCCTTTTCTCGCTCGGAGTTGCTGTCCTTGTGGCTTTGTGAAATAATTATGGCCATATGTCATTTGTGATAATTTATACCCAAAATCATGTAAAAACCTTGGTGAAGTTATAATTATGCAAACGATACAAAGTGATGTTTTGCTTATCAATCACTAAATATGGAATCAAATGTCACAACATTTCGTAAATAATACCGTCTCTACTCTACAATAATGGAATGACCAAATACCAGTCCAGTCCAGTTCATTTACTGGACTATCAATATCCCACAATTTGGGGGTGACGTTATAATTATGATTAAGAATCATTTGTTGCATTTTGGATAAGGCTGGTTTACAAGCACGGCATCTTCTGTACTGCTGTGATGATTCAATAAAATTTCCTGTACTAAAAGAGGATGAAGTGATTTCCTGTACTAAAAGAAAATTCCACAGCCTGAGTTCAAATTAGGAATCTTTGGCCAATGCCCTAACCAATTAAGCTACAAGGCGCATTCGGCAACTCAGATCTGACTGGATCTGAGGCACGAAATGTTCGGCAACTGATTCTGACTGACTGACTGCTCAGAAAACGTGTTCGGCAGAGGACCTGTGACATCATAATCTAGTCAGAATGATGACGTATAAGTCAGTCGGAAAATTAATCCATAACGTAGCCTCTCTTCTGTCCACCGTGGCAGGGGTCAAGGATAAAAGATTAAGGGAAAAAACTGGTTTTCCCCCTTAATCTGTGGTTGGGGTTCTCAAAAGGGAGTGCCGTGGCACTGCTATGCATTGTGAAACTACATGGATGTGCCGCAAGAAAAAAATTCAGAAAAAGCGTGCCGAGAGAAATAAATATTTTTTTTACAAATAAAAGTGATACGGTCGTTTCGCTACGAAAACTTTTCCCTCCTACTACAGGAAAGCGATTGTATTTTTATTCCGATAAATATTAAAATTATTAAGTATTTTTATTCTGATAAGTATTAAAAATATTTCATTTTCTTTGCTCTCGAAAATGGCAACAGCAATTTCAATGGGTTCGGGATAGTGAGGATTT
This sequence comes from Rhysida immarginata, assembly GCA_023313115.1. Lineage (NCBI taxonomy): Eukaryota > Metazoa > Arthropoda > Chilopoda > Scolopendromorpha > Scolopendridae > Rhysida > Rhysida immarginata. The sequence goes on along the minus strand of JAHWFO010024453.1, from coordinate 1,039,561 downwards.
TATTACTACAGTAATTGCCCTATTTATTTTCAAATTAGCCACGTTAGATTGCTCTATGAACTAGCTAATCATCTATTCTGCAGGTCGATTTCGCTTTTAGTCTTCAAGTCAGTCAGTTTTTGCGTTCGGCACTTCGACTCAGATCAGCTCAGATGCAAGTCAGAAACTCGTCATAGGTCACATGACCTAGTCAGATCTGAGTTGCCGAAGGCGCCTATAGTCTATTACAACTTGGCAGATGACCTTGACTGAGCAATTCACGTCGTGGTTCAAGTTCAGCCAATCACATTAGTCCTCAGCCTCCAACTGCCAGTGCCTGTTTTTAAGTAGTAGTTAATTAGGTCAAAGCGGGAATAGATAAGGAATCAAAGGCTAAATGGATTAAGATTTACCAGGAGTAGGCGCCAAGATATAATAGACGAGCTGTACCGTGGATATGAATGAATGTTCATTTGGGCTGGTTAGAATGGATTCATAGTCCCGACCTCCATGTAAATAGCATAATGCTTCCATGTTCAGTGGCTTAATTGATTAAAGCGTCGACATGATTAACTGAAGATTCCTGGTTCGAGCCCAGGCAGTCTTTGGTGTATATTCTCTTCACGAGTTTATTGATTTAGTGAAGTTTTAATAATTTTTTCGTGTATTTGCAGTTAATTCTCCAGCTAATAAAGCAAAATGGGCGGAAACTCAGAAAAGAAATGCCGAAGCAGAAGGTTAAGATTTTTTTTTTTAAAATCATAAAATAATTTCATTTAAATTTGACTTTTATATAACAAGATGTTTTTCATTTTCTTTTCACAGCTGAACATCACCATTAAAGCCACGTAGCAGTTAGAAATTTCCAAATGCAAACTGTATTGTAAATTACAAAGCAAGGTTGTTTAATGTAGAATATATAATTTAGAGTAATTAAAAAAAAGAAAGTAAAAAGCTAATGAATTGTGCAATCATTTATTATTGTCGGATATGAAAAAATGTCAGGTACAAATTCTATTTTCGATTTTAGTTTCCAAAGCAATGCTGTAAATAATAAAAATTTAATAATAATAATAAATAGATTTTACAATTTTGTAACTGTAAAGATGAATGGGAGTTATGAGTAATTGAAATGCTTATTGCTTGACACTTGGCTCTGAAGGTCTGGGAATGCTGAATTACATTTAAATTATAATTGGTTGAAATTGATTAATTTACATCGATACATCTCGATCAGAATGTTTAGTCTTAATTAAAAAGGTACAACTGCAATTTTAATCATTTCCCTGCCAGTCATTCATGATGGGAATCCACTTAATCTATTCAATGGCTGAGCAAACTAAAATTACCAACAACAAAAAGAAAGAACTGTACAAGAATTTTCATCATCAAACTGAATAAATTTGACCTTTACGTCCTACGAAAAACAAAAGTTTCTCCTTTCGACGTTTTGCATTAGATAGGTAGGGTATTTATTTATAGAAATGCAATATGAATATAACGTACAATGCAATTTATTCCATTTATGCGTTTGTCTCGTTTCATTCATACAAAATGTCGTAATGGCCAGGCCGATATAATAAATGCACTTTTGGATGAGCTGAAGGTTCTGGGAAGTCGTGAGCGTTGACTTTTCCTCCTTCCCCTCTGTCCATATATTGTATTCGGACCCCGACTTTTAACGATGTCGTTAATGCGATGATGTGGATGTGGTCGCTTTCTTTGTACATGGGTTCTACTTCCTAAAATGCAATAAAAAAGAAACTGGGTTATTTAAGTTTTTGGTAACGAGTTTTGCAAAAAGTCATTGCTTTTTTCCCCCTCGTGATTTTCAAGACAGTTTATCAATACACAATGATAGAATACACCTTTTGTTCTATTATCTTCAGTCATCTTTCATGAAAAAACTTCTTTTCTGTATTAGCAATGAATGATGTGTGTCTTTCAGAAACAACATCTTTAGCAAACATATTTCCATGGACCTAAACAAATGGAGCAAGTTCTGGCAAGTGTGGTTGGCAAAGCAATGCATCCTAATCAAGCTCCAACAATTTTCCACAAGTCATCAAATGCGTGGTTAAGTGCAGTCATGAAGAAAGAACACTCCAATCAGATATTTTTCAATTTGGAAATTTGTTGACAGTAGACAACCGAATTGATCATAACGTTCCTTGGTAAGAGCTCGAAAAATACAACCATACCTGCCAACTTACAGAGAATAAAATTCGTACCATAAGTCAAGGATCATACCGTAAATATCGCATATGCTAATAAACTGGAACCAGAATTTAATTTAAGAATACAGAAACAGATTATAAAAACCAGTGCATTCTATCAGGTCGTTTCATATCAAATGTCTGATTTCGAAGTAGGTTCCACGCTTCAGCACTGTTTCCACGTTTAGTATCAAGTACCCATAACAAATTGGTACATTCCCAGAGATAAACCTATCAGCGACCAGCTAACCATAGGATCATCGGCAAGGTGAAAAAGGTTACATCCGTGGTGTACTGCATTACAGCTTCCTGAAGCAGGGGGACACTTATCACCGCTGCGACCTACCATCGTGAACTGCATCGTACGCACACAAAACTGTCTCAGCAACAATCTGGACTTGTGCGTCACAAAGGCATCCTTCTGCTGCATGACAATGCACGTTGCACGAACGACCGTGTGACCACTACAAGCTCTGGGCTACGAGGTGCTTCCACACCCCACATACTCTCCGGACCTCTCCCCTACCGACTACCATCTTTTCCAGAGCCTGGACAATTTTCTCCGGAGGAAAGCATTCCTAACCCAAGCAGACGTCGAAAATTCCGGGAGTTTGAGTCCCGTGTCCATGGATTCTATTGGAGAGGGCTTGAGAAGCTGCCAAATTGTTGGCAACAATGTTTGGACTGCAATGAGGGTTATTTCGAATAGCATGCGTGAAAGTGTCCTTTCTAGAGGGCTATTAAAGATCATCTCTGCAATCCAACATTTGATATGCAACGACCTGAAATTATCCGTGAATTAGCTAATTAAAATACAGGGCAAGGCAAAAAGATATTACACTATGTAAATGGGAGACCAAATTTTTTTTCTCATTTTCCCAGATTAAAACCTGGTCCTTTCCCATGGCCCCCCACTTTCATCCGACCTGACGCCATGCGAGTTTTGGCTGTGGGGCATGGTCAAGGATCGGGTCTACGCCAGCAAACCTCGCAACTTGAACGGCAAACACCGATCACTCAAGTCATCACTGGAATTTCTCCCCAAATGGCCCACAGGGCCTTACAAACAACAATGGACAGACTCTATAAGTGCATTGAGAGGGATGCCAAATTGAAACCCTGTATCCAAATCCCTGCCTTGTAATGGGTTCATTTAATGTTAACATCTTTTTGCCTCACCCTGTATTAGAAGAAATCATGGCGAGAGCTATCATCCATGTCTGGCAGAATTTATGATGTGGAGGGCTACTGGATATCGATCTGAGCTACTATGAATTGCAGGTACTCTCAACAGCAACCGCAAAGTTGTAGAACCTTCCTTCAGCACAAAACGCCAAAAGTTGTCACGAATATTGTTCGCAGCTTGGCAGATACCTTTTCTTCCCTGCAGGTTCCTAAACACAGTGAAGAAAAGGTATGCAGTGATATGCAACAATTACTGCAAACCAAGACTCTAGCAGGCAATTCCTCAGGAAAAATACCGATTTGATACCAATATAGAGCAGCTATATTGCAGGCTCATGAAGGCTTCACAAGAAACTCGATTTTTACATAGGTGCCTGCAACTTTCAAAATTAGTGCCATCATAAAGCTATCCGTACAATTACATCAAAATTCGTATACTGTACGGAAACATCGTAAAAGATGGTAGGTATGTATTACCTTTCCAGATCTAGAGCTATCGTCACAAGAACAGAAACGATCTGGCATTCTTTAAGGGCTTGTCACTATGCACTTTACATAACTTTTCACAAGAGTGCAGAGTATCCTTTCCTTTTTTGGAAGTAATTTTTCTTGCCAAAAAAGTTTGTGGACTCTGCATTTCTATAGAAAGAATAATAATTGATCGATCTGCACATCATTTTCCTTGATCTACAAGTGTCAGCCCTCAAACGCACATGGGCACAAGAATCTATAGTTGCATTCGGACTTTAAATTTACAACTACAACCATCTCCAGGAAAAAAACAAACCACAATGACTTTTTGAACAACCCAATAAATTCTGTTTAAGTTCGTTAGGGGAAATGGTTACCTGATGACAAAACTCCTTCATGCTTCTTTCACCTTCGACAAAGCTAGCAAAGAAACTACTGTTCTTTTGCAGCTGTCCAGATGTGATTAACCTAAACACGAAAAAGAATTAGCAAAAGTGTTGCAAAATTAAGTTAAAACTTTGAAATTTTATGAAACCTACCTCATATAAACCACCAGATAATCGGATAAATTCTGATCATTGAATAGACCTAACAATTCATCAACTGAAATCTGATTCCCAACTTTATCCACAACTTCCATGAACTATATAAAAATACACAAGACTTATATTTTTAATACAAGAAGTATATAAGTTGTACGCATTATAAGAAATTCTTGCATATCAAATCTGATGTTCTACATAAAGTTAAGTATTGGGCATACAAATAAATTTATGCTGTTTGCCAATAGATGGCGTAACAAACACTGATTTCATGCTAATTGAAGAACGACAACACGTGTATATACGAGGCTCATCCAGAAAGTAAAGATACATAGGGTATAGCCAGATGGTAAATTGCGCTATGATAATTTCCACAGGGTTAACTTTCCCTCGTTAGCTTGCTTTGCTAATTCAGTGGTGGCACCACACCGCGTCAGGTTTGAGAAACAGTTGTTTGATATAGCAGCACCCATTCAAAATCCCGCTAAATGTGAAGTCCGATCTGTTATTCGATTTCTTAACGCCAAACATGAGTCTCCAGCTGAAATCCACAGACAAATTGTTGCTGTTTAAGGAGGAGGATGTTAACAAATGGGGTCTGCCTCCTCTATGACAATGCTCGACCCCATACACCACGTGTCACCAAAGAGTAGCTGAAAAGCTTCAAGTGGGAAGTCCTGGATCATCCACCGTATACTCGTAGTCCAGACCTTGCACCAAGCGATTTCCACCAGTTTCTTCACCTGAAGAAGCATCTTGCTGGGAAACGGTTTGATGATGATGACGACGTGAAACATTAAGTCAACGCTTGGTTCAAAAGACAGGCGGCATCCTCCTATGACACAGGAATACAAAAGCTTGTCCCCAGGCTCAATAAGTGCTTGGATAATGGTGGCAACTACATTAAAAAATGAGCTTGGATAAAGTACTTGAGAAGTAATGATGGCGTGTTATAAAAAAATTTTTTTTGGCAATGTCATGACGTTTGTATCTTTTCTTTCTGGATGTGCCTCGTATAATAAAAAGCTTTGATAATTAGCGTAGGACGTTTTGTTGAAGTAGTATTCTTAAATCAAATGCTGAAAACGTCAAATTCTATGCTAATAAAACAGGAAGTTTTACTGCATTACTTGCTTTTAAAGAAAACTGCTGCTGAAAGTCAACGTGCTCAGGCTGAACGTAGGTGTAGACAGTGGTTCACACAATTCAAACACAAGTTCACTGAAACAGACGTTCTGTGAAGTTAAGCAACATCAGGCACGGCTAGTCACTGGATGGGCGACCATCCGGGGCTCACGATCTTCACCCCCCTGGCTGCTGTGACCATACAGCAGTCGTTAATCCAGGTTCATCCAGGGACCCAACTTGTCGACCTCTGGCCATACAGGCCTTAGATGGACGTATTGGATTAAAATATATATTAAAAATATTAAAATATTAAAATTACTGGATAAAAATCAGTGACAAACAGAAACAGAGTTACCAATATTCCACATGAATTGAGAGAAACAGACTGCAAAACGCTTAGCCATCTCTGAAATGTTCCTTCAAAAAAGGCACAAAAGAAGCACTTGGTTGGGAGGTGTTATCCCATCGGCCTAAAAATTGATGTAAACTTATTTGTTCACCCAATACTGTATATTCAAGTGATTCTTAAGCAAGTTTACGGTAAAATCTTGAATACAGGCCAGGTATTCAAATATACGCCGGTCTCGAATAAAAGCCGGGTGGAGTGTTAAAAATAGATTAAATGCAGTCTTTTTCGGGAATTTTTTTGTAACCGAGAAAAGTCAGGGAATTTTACAAAATCGTTTTGCTAGACACCCTATTATTGGGAATAGCCCTTAACGCCGGGTCTCGATTAATTGCCCGGGGGGGTCCAGACCATTGAGACAAATAGACGTCCGGGTTCAAAAAATTAGCTGTTAGATGTTGGAAAAATATCTGATATGTGCCTTCCAAAAACATCGGCAATAAAAATAAACAAACAATAAAAATAAACAGCTGAAATAAACCACTTCAGTAAGATCAGTGTCTGGATACCACAATTTTTATCCAAGATGATGCTCCGACAAAAGAATAAGCAGTCATCATCTTTCAAACGAATGACTGGACATGAACATTATTTTTGGTGACACCAGAAAACAATGTTTAGGTGCACACGTCATAAACTGCAGAATTGAAAGCATGATTCAAATGTCATGGCCACATTACCTCGATAAAAAAAAAATACACCCAGATCTGTTGTTAGTCTTGCTATTTTGCAATTTCTGTAATCAAGCACCATTTATCCCCTAATAGCAGATTAATGACTTATCTTTTTGCCTTTGCAAAACAAATTCCATTGCTTCCAACGCATTTACTTATACAGAGACATTGTAGCAAATACCAAGACACTTAATTCAAGAACTTATAATAAGTGCTGACGTTATTATAGGTAGATACGACTGCAATTCTGACTTCAGATGATGCCACAAAAAATTCTGGGTCATGCCCTCCTTAGCCATCATCCATTTGAGAAAGTTTGATTCAAAAACGCCCTGTTTGTAAATGTGACAGAAAAAGTGGTTTCAATAAGATTGGAATCCCATCATTCTCTAATAACAAAAGTCTAATATGTCAGAGATAAATGTCTGCTGTTGTACATCTTTCACAGAATGTCACCATTCATGGATAAATTTGTAAGCATCTTCATTTGGATTTTTTGGGAACAGCGTTATTTTGCCTGTTCATGCTACTGTTCTCAATGGTCCAAAGTTTCGGTTAATATAAATTATAAAAAACCAAATGGAAATTTGAAGCCAGCTTTGCCAGTTGTGATCATACAGGACTGAAAATACTTTAAAATGTAAGGAAAAACATAAAAATGCTCTTTACTGTGTGAAACTTGTACCGTGTAACAACAAGCAACGATACATGTGGAAACAATGGGTGGAATGTTTGATTGGAGAGAGTTTGCTGTCCTCCGAATCTTCAGTGGTGTTGGCCCAAATCTGTGTTCCAAGTTTGTGGCAACAGAAATGTGCTCAGCAGAAAATGGTCACAGACAGGGACCACTACCAGTATACCATGCACACATAAAATGAACTTTGTAAATGGCCAACACATGTTCCAAAGCATTTATGAAGGTCCACACCTATTGATTTCAGAATGTACGAGGGTCGTTTGATAAGTTTGGTAAATTTTTAAGAGAATTTTTTCCACACTACTTCAAACCAGCTCCTGCCAAATTTCAGCCAGAATCCACGTGTAGGTCATGTGCTACACTCAGCTGAAGTGAGCATTGTAATGGTTACCATCAGTGTTAGGACCTATCTAGATAATTATCTTGGATGAAAAGTTATCTTTTATCTTATCTTCATAAACTTTCAATTATGTCATCTTTTATCTTTATCTTAGCATAGTTTATCTTATCTATTTCAAAAATTTCTATAAATTTTATAAAGGTTTTAATAAATTTACTGAAAAAACTTTTCAAAAATTGTAAGGATCTGGTTGACCTTAAATAGGCGAGACATGCATCCAGCGACTAATATTATGGGTTCTTTCTAGACAAAAATCACTGAATTTCATATGGCCAGTTGAGATATTCTTTGAGCTCCGCATAAAAGAGCTAAGTGTTATCCCAAAATAACTGTCTTGTCTTTTGCGATTCCGCTTATAAGAGCCTTTTTTCAATTTCCCCGACTGGGCTTTTATAAGCAGAGTCGACTGTATCTCAGAAAATACCTAGTAGTGATGGTGATATTTTCTAAAATATCGCATTTCGATATCATTCGCTTGAACAGCTGATAATGGGCTGTTTGCGCCATGCTGTTTTCTGTTACATTAGGCTGCTCGATATCGACAGATGCTTAATGAGAGGTGTAAGTCTATCAAACTTACGATCGATACTGAAATAACGGAACTAATCAGAGTTAAACAGTTAGTGACGTCACTAGTCTTCTGTTCCCCTGCCGCTTCCGTTAGCAGCCATTGTGCTTTTGCTGCTTCGAAGCTCACTCCTCCAGCTCCAAGTCACTTCTCGAAGCGTTAAAACAAATTAAGAAATTATATATAATAAATAATTAGCCATGAGCGGGAACGAAGAAAAGATTTCGTTTCACCAAGCACGAAGCCAACATCGTGATTTCCGAGTTCTTTGCTAGAGTAGATCGAAACTCGAAAGCAAGGCAACGCCATTTCCTTTACCCACAATCCTAAGCGTAAACGTACAGAGTAGCCTCTCTGCGCAACGACCTTTTTCCATGTGCGACATTAACATTAGATTTCCACAATACAAATGTAATGAGCAGCCTAACATATCGGAAAAAAGCATGGCGCAAACCCCTATTATCAAAAAAACTCCGATATTTATCACGATATACCGATAGTTTAAAAAGTTGGCTAAATAAAGGCTAAATTTTATCTTGTTCATAATGGAGACCATATTGGAGAATAAAAAAAGATTTATTCCAGAAACACGTTTAAGTACCATTTTTACCTTACTTATCAAACGACCCTCATACAAAGAGAAAAAAGCTGCATCCCTTGGTACACTAAGCTAATGGTCTTGTATTTTTGTCCCTTGTGGTTATTAATAGAGCCTGCTTACATCCAATAACAATAGTAATGGCGAATTAGATTGGCTCTTTTCTCCTCCCTCCCTAATACAACATAAAAGCAAAAGGTTTCATATTATCCTACCGTGTCATGAAAATCCTCAATAGTAAACTGCGAGAATCCAAGCGCTACTAAATCGTCTTTCATATTCGATATCAGCTGCTTAAATCTGCAGAGATAGAGAAGACTATCATTGACATCGAGAACTTAAAATAATTAGTAAAAGAAGTTAAAAAATATTTTAATGCCATATTAGTGGTTCCCAACCAGTTATATAGCGGGTATGTTTTGGATTACGCACAAGTTGCAGTAGGCATTTTTATTATGATGGAGGTAGATAGTAATTCTATAGATAATGGCTCAACAGCCTCAATCATCTCACTGAAAACAACAAAGATGGAAATTCTTACTAAATATTTTCTACACTTCACAAGATAAATTTCAATCTAATGTTTTTAAAAGTATTAAAATAACGTAATAATGAATGTTATATACTCTATGGTTATAATGCTTGTTAAGATGAATACTGTATAGTTATAAAAATCTTGGGAACCACTATATTACATTATCTAAGCTTTCAAGATAAACTCAAATTTTTTTTTTTTTTAAATTGCATCGTCGTAATCAAAATTCGCTCAAATGCACAATTACTAATCTTAAGCATATTCAAATTAAATGTAATTACCTATTGAATTCTTGTTTATCATCCAACAAGTGTTCTAGATAAGCAAATGCAAACGCTCGGAAGAAACAGTTTCCATCGCCTCTTGTGCGACGTATACTTTGGTATTTGTTTTTTAAGTCCTGCAATAAAATCATTGTTATTCCTAAACAAGATGAATTTAAATTACTGTCTTGCCAAACAATGTTCATTACAATTAAAAATACAGTAAAACTTTGGATTGCGAGCATTTTGCAAGATGAGCAATACATTTTAACTTGATATACGAGCAAGGTCTTTTAACACGAGTAATATGTATATACGAGGGCAGTCCAGAAAGTAGTACCTGCTTACGCATATCGATGGTGCCACTGATCCAAATGAAAGCATACGATGCAGGTATCGATACCAACATTTTAGCTTTGCTGAGGTCAAATTTCGAGTTCATTCAGTGCCTGGTTTGAGTTTGTGACGGTTTAAAATGGAAAAGAAGATAGAAAATCCCACCAAATGCGAAGTGCGAGCAGTCATCCGTTTTTTGAATGCAGAAAGTGTCCGTCCCAGTGAAATTCAGAGCAGAATTACGGAAGTTTACGGCACGGGAACTATTGATGAGTCATCTGTAAGGCGTTGGGTTTGAAACTTCAAAAAGGGATGAGCTACTGTGCACAATGAATAGCGGTCAGGTCGCCCATCCCTTATCACCGAAGATCTCAAGAAACGTGTCGATGATTTCAGCAGGCAAGATCGGTGCGTAAAACTTAGTGAAATGTGTACGCATTTCCCTGAAATTTCACGAGCACTGCTCCACAAAATTGTTACAGACCATCTGAATTACAGGAAAATTTGTGCAAAATGCTTTCCGAGGAGAGCAAGAAGGACAACGCTGACCCATGCAATTGCTCTTGCGCTCGTCAAAAAGCATTTTGGGCACCCACCTTGCACAAATTTTCCTGTAATTCAGATGGTCCGTAACGATTTTGTGGAACAGTGCTCATGAAAATTAAAGGGAAATGCGTACACATTTCACTAAGCTTTAGGCGCCGAGCTTGCCTGATGAATTTCGCTGGGACGGACACTTTCTGCATTCAAAACACGGATGACAGCTCGCACTTCGCATTTGGCGGGATTTTCGATCTTCCTTTCCATTTTAAACCGTCACAAAACTCAAACCACGCACTGAATGAACTCGAAATTTGACCTCACCAAAGCTAAGATGTAAGCTAAGATGTAAGATGCAAGCTAAGATAGCTGCATCGTATGCTTTCATTTGGATCAGTGGCGCCATCGATATGCGTAAACGGGTACTACTTTCTGGACTGCCCTCGTGCTTTGTCTGTTGAGAGTCACGTGATCACAACTAAGCAGATGGGTTTTCTCTCTTGTTATGGGTTCGTGGATGATTGTCTTCCATGCTCGGTCCAAGTTGGCATGCCTCACTCGTACATTGTGCCTGCTCTAAAGTTTTTAGTACCACGAGCAGAAACTTCTGTTGCCCCCCCACCCCCAAAGTCAAAAAATACATCTATCCTTATTTATCATGGGGGTTTGGTTCCAAAAAGACACTGTGATCAGCAAAACAGTGATAAATGAATAATAGAACCTATTGGAAAATAGGGTTTCGTCCAAACACTCAAGCTGCCTTCCAACTTACCCAGATATTACCACTAAATAAATTTAAACACGTTCAGTGATATTTAATTTTAATTATTTAATACATACATTAAATAATTTAATATTTCAGTAAAATTTTATACAAAATACATACATGAAATGATCAGTAAAAAATAAAAACCACTGAAAAGTACGCAGTGGCGTAGCAAGGGTAAATAGCACCCGAGGTTTGGTATTCATATTTTTTGTCCCGTGTTATTCTATTTGCAAGGGTACAATACTGATGCCTGGGGAATCATGCTCCCCGTCCCCCCCCCCCCCCGGTGTTAGGTTCCTGAAAGTGCGCATCATAAGAATTGTGGGTCTAGCTTCGGAAGCCTCGTCTTGCTTCCTTCTGCCACGGTCATTAAGTATCACTAGCGGTACTGCCATCTCTTGTGGTTTGCCGTTACTATCGTGACCGTTCGCCGACTCATGATAATATGGATCAACCTGTGAAAAGCATGACAAGGGTCACAATCAAGGGAACCGTGATAACCCGGATCAGTGATAAACGATGCCATGATAAATGAGCATAGATGCACCAGGAATTTTTCCGTTTGATCCACAGTCGCCCACTGCGCTCACCATAAAAAAATTTTGCATCTTAACAACAATAATATACAGTACATATGACAATGCACCTTTAAAATATCAGTGCCCCAAGCAGCTACTCTGCTCAATCATATGTAGAGCCATCTACTCGTATAGTCAACATGCAATGCGAGTGTATGCTGTTAACTAAAAGCATTGTGACCATGTGTGTGTGGGTACATTTTTTTATTTTATGTCCAAGTGTAGTGACTGTTTTTTAGGTTAGGCAACAATGGCCCCCATTAAAAAAAAGGATTGGAAAAGAAGGCACTAAGGAGGTGATTACAGTGGAAATTAAGGAGGAAATCATTGAGTGGCTGATATCACAAAATTTTATAAGAAGTTTAAAGAAGAAAAAAGAAGCTAGATGCAGAGCAAAAAGAGCCATGAGAATATCAAAGCAACATCCATATGATCTGGATGCTGTAGACCGGCCCTGGCACGGAAATGGCTGTGCAAGCCAACTCATCCTCACTAGCAGAGACATACTGACAGCCAGTTCGCAGAGAGAGGCAGTGGAGTCCATGAAGGAGAAGGCGAGTGGAGTGAAAGGAATCTGAACAAAGACAAACCGACAAGTGATAAATGGAATTGCTTTATTGAATTAGGTTTGAAATATGATATAACTTGGCGATGTAAACACAATATCTACTATTCACACATGACATGCATGACAAGCTCAAGCCTAAACTGATGGCAAAATGAACAAGTTTTGGAAATTACCTTTCAGACATAGGTTTCAGTTATTCTCTAATAAATAGAAAGTATGAGGAGCAAGGTCTTGTCATCAGTAATGTTATTCAGAAGCACAAATAGCATCCATCTCAAGAGACGAGTTATAGTGAAAAAGAAAACTGGAATCAGAACTCAGACTACATGTAATGCAGCCAATGTATTGAGAGTTCGAACTATGACGTCCTTAGAAAACCTACCTATACAGCGCCAGATGGCTAAGCTGAAAATGTCTAAAAGAAGTGTCAGACGTTTGATTATTGTCTGACAGAATGGCATATCCACAAACGCTTTACCAAAGCCAGGACAAAAGGCCAGCTTTACGAACTTGCACAGGACAGATGGCAATGTGTGGTCACCCTAGATGAAGATTGGGCCAAGTTGAACCAAACGAACTGCAAGCACTGTGAGGAAGCATCCCTCTTTGGCCATCCAAGGTGAACTGGGGTCGGAATTACAGGGAGGGGACAAAAGATCTATGTTGTATTTAGGTATGTAAAGGAGTGAAATTCAGTATCCAAATTTCTCTAGACGATCATCCCAAAGATTAACCTGTTCCAGCTCATCCCAAAGATGTTCTATTGGGTTCGCATCCGGGGACTGTGGTGGCCAGAGGAGTAAGTTGAATTCATTATTGTGCTCCTGGAAGCATTCCATGATGATTACAAGCCTTTGACACGGAGCATTGTCCTGCTGGAAGTATCCTTTCGATCAGGGGAAACGCAGTAGCCATGAAGGGATGAACATGGTCGACAACAACGTTCAGGCAGACCTGGTATCAGCATACCAAGAGTATTAAGGTGTTGTTCTACACGTATCAGCATACCAAGAGTATGCCAGGAAAACATTCCCCAGACCATTACAGAGCATCCACCAGCCTGAATAGGGGAAATCAGACAGGAGGGGTCGATCGCTTCGTGCTGTTGTGTCAGCCATCTGCATGGTGCAATAGGAAAGAGGATTCATCCGACCAGCAGACCTTCTTCCAGTCGTCGAAGGTCCAATGTTGGTGATCATGGGCCAATTGGAGAAGTTTTTTTGCTGTTTTGGTTGATGAATCGTGACGTTTCTATTCGCACGAACAAGCATTCCCAGCCTACACTCACCCCTTGGATCGACGAGACGTTAACGACCACAGGCTTGTCTCTGGCTGGTTGTTTTTTGATTTTAACCAGTCCTGGTTAACCCTTGAAATGGTTGTTCGGGAAAAGCCTAGAAAACGTGCAGTTTCAGAAATACTCCGTCCACCTCACCGGGCACCAACTATCATCCCGCGCTCGAAGTCGCTCAGATCCTTTGTTTTCCCTATGGTGGCGGTCAAACCACTGTAAGTTGACAGGCGTGTTCTCGGTACTGACTGCAACTGTCACGTGACTAACTGATACATAGTAAATCATATGCCAATGGATTTGCATAGTCAAAGGGGTTCCTAATAAAGTGACAAGTCAGTGTATGTGCTATCTAGGCATATAAAGGAGTGAAATGTAGTATCCAGATTCCTCCAGGCAAGATTACATTACTATGAAGTTTAGGGTTGGAGTTGCGGGGGTGGCAGTCACCCGGTCTTTAGAACTATTGCAAAATATGGCATGTAATATGTCATTCGATCGGAAATGATGAGAAAGGAAAAAGGATAAACCTCTTTTACATTTGCTACATACTATGTTCGAGAAAATTAATTTTTTAATTAAAAAAACTGGTTAATGTTAACTATCTGCACATCGTGCGATGACTGATCATACTAATTTAACAATTACAGCTTAGCCATCTATTGTGACTACATAGAAAAGGGGGGTATATACCAGCTCGTTAGAGATGGGGGGGGGGCCTGGGGGGCACAGCCCCCCAGTCTTTAAAAAGTATGTTCATTTGCCACAGTCACATGATCAGTCATTGCGTGATGTGCAGATAGTTAACATTAACTAAAAACTAAAAAGTGCAGATAAAGGGGTAAAAATAGAGGACCACAGGGTCTGTCACTTGCGTATACCCTACTTGGTGGGGATATTAATTTAATTGATAGAAACAATAGTAAGAAATCTCAATTTATTGATTTTATTCTTTATGTACCTTAATTTTTTCTAAATATACTGTATCATCGTCGGCATATTCCTTTTGTAGATGCACAATGTCGTGTCGGCCACTAATTAAAGGCGTCGTTTCTGCAATCTACAGAAAAACAAAAGACTTCATTTTGTAATCACATATCCTAAACTTAGAAAAATGTTGTTATTGTTTTTTTAAAAAATTATTTTAGTTCCCTCTCTTTCTATTTGTCTTTCCTGAGCGATAATGAGATCATCTTGATTATTATCTGCAAAAAAAAAAAAAAAAAATTAAAAAAAAATTGAGGCAGGATAAACATTATCAATTGGATCTCTATTATCGTAAATTGTAAGTTTTCGTTTAATTTAAGTATAAATAAATTTTAAAATTCAACCAAAGGTAAGTCGTGATTAATTGAGATTGCAAGATAAATCCTCCTTTATGCAGCAGCAGCAGAAACTGTGGTTTTTGAGGTTATAATGAGGAGCAACTAAGAAACCCTCTTTTCGTTTATTTATCGAAATTTGCACATACAAGCATGATACATGCTACAGAATGGATATCAACATAAGATAATGTAATCAAATAATTATTTCCGATAAACGCTAAAGCTCTGAGCCAAAGAATAAAAATCTACAACAGCAGTGTCATCTAAGCCTAAACCCATTATAAGAAAACAGCTCTCATTCAGCGATTAATTCATTTATTTCTCCAAATGCTCTCGATCGCGAATTCAAGGCAAGCTCACTTAACCTCCTTAACCGTTTATTCCGTTTTACAAACCTGTGTTTAGCATTTTCTGAAGATTGCCATCACCACTTTCTTCAGCCATTTTTTCGGGTAATAAAAGCAGCAGCAACAACAACGCTACGGAAGACTGATGAGAAAAGTGTTTTCTTGACACCTCTATGCATCATGGGTATTTCTTGTTGCTATGGAAACCGTTTCGTTGTGGGAACCCCCGCTGGAATTATTTGGGAGGAAGGCCACTTACGTACGGGTTCAGTCCTAGATTGTATTAGGAATTCCATTAAGCAGAACCCGAACCAAACGCCTTGTAAACAACTTTTAAAATAGCTACACTGCAATCGTCTGCTAGTGTTAACAATAAAAAAAAGCCGGCATCCGCTTACATATTTCTTAATTGTATATTAATTTCTTACATTAAATATTAATACCCATTAATAAGTAAAAATGGTTATGTTATTAATATTAATTCCCTTTTCATTTATGCATAAAAATCACATTATTCTTTTCATTTTCTTAACTTGTTTATTGTTTTCTATTCGATTTAAAAATTATTGGAAAAATTAGATTTTTAATCACAAACCCGCATACAGAATCCTATGAAAAAATATGACTATTTAAAGTTATGATATGAAATTTTTCCATATAATAAATTGTACTAAGAATATACAGAGGTTGAGTCAAAAGTAGTAGCCGACTCGGCAGGGGGGGGTTAGAGTTTGACGAATTCTGGCGAAGACCATTTACCACAAGGGTATATCGCAGTTTATTAAGAGAAAACATTGGGAAGAAATGTCGGTATGAATTTGAATGCCATAGACATTGTGCCACCTGCGTCATCCAGTGTAAAAATATGGCAGAAAAATTGGCGATACGCGGGCGCTTTCATCACTATTGGAAAAAGGGGACCAGTGCATGAAATTTGCAGGTGGAAGGTCAGGATGTGACCAATGAACGGACAGCATGGCAGTGGTTCTCCCGCTTTTCGTCTGGAGACATGGTGTGCCAAGGAGCGGAAGACCCAAAGAAGTGGAAGCAACCCAGGCTGCACCACCCGTGGACTAGCGGCGGACATCGAAACATCACAATCGTGTGTGGTTCGACATCTGCACGCCATGGGAAAGGTCAACATGAGCTGATGCCTGTGCAAGCACAATACCGAGTGAAGGTGTATTAAAAATAATTAATATTATAAACTGGAGATAAGCCTACCAAGCATCAGGTAAAGATTTTTCTATCGAAAAATAGAAGGAAAAATTCTGCGACCTGGGTTCGAACCAGGAACCTTGGCTGTCATGGCCGACGCCTCTACCAGTCGGGCTATCGCAGACACCCAGACAGCCATATTGTCTCAAGGTATCCTAAAGAGAACCAAGTTGTCAAAGTTGAAAGCCCAATGGGAGGCAGGCACCTGACTCACAGATCGAGAATCTCTCCTATCCAACCATCAGAAAGTTTGTGGAATTCACACATAAATTAATAATAATTAATATTATAAACAGGAGATAAGCCTACCAAGTATCAGGTAAAGATTTTTCTATCGAAAAATGGAAGGAAACCTTGACAACTTGGTTGTTTTTAAGACACCTTGAGACAGCATGGCTGTCCGGGTGTCTGCGATAGCCCAACTGGTAGAGGCGTCAGCCATGACAGCCGAGGTTCCTGGTTCGAACCCAGGTCGCAGAATTTTTCCTTCCATTTTTCGATAGAAAAATCCTTATTTGAGTGAAGGTGTGTCGTCAACTGCTGGAAAAAACCTAGGTTCTGCCACATCCAGCATACAGCCCTGACCTGGCACCTTCCAACTACCATCTCTTCCGGTCCATGGCGCTTCCTGCATGGATGGCACTTCACCAGTGTCAGTGAGTTGAAGACGCCATGCATGACTTTTTCACCCAGAAACGGAGGAGTGGTTTCGCGAGGGTATCCGCCAACTGGCTGGTCGTTGGATGAAGATCATCGAGCATGATGGACTCTACTTTGAAGATTAGCAATAAGTGGTTCCTGTCTGGTGTCCATTTAAAAGTTTGTTCAGTGATCGGCCACTACTTTTAACTCAACCTTTGTACATTGACTAGTATCACGTATAATAAACAGTAAAAAGAGAGTCAAGACAAGTGATACGGAAAAAGAAGTATTTAATGCCTAACACATTTCGAAATTACATCATCTTCAGAGGCTACAATGTTATAAAGTGAAACTGGGAGACTGTATCCCTTATATATAAATGCAGCAGACCGAAAAGGACACTCTCTTTAAAATGCCAACCTAATGGGAAGCTCCTCTATGCTTCCGGTCTTCTTCCAATCCGATCAAGTAATTGACCATGCCATCTCTCTTGAAGGATGTCTGGCCGTTGAGGAAGAGTTTTCGCACCTACGGTGGTGTCTCCTGGTTTCAATTTCTTCCCGAAATAAAATTTTGTCTCTTGTCTCTCCCTTCCACAGTATTTCCATACACTGGTCAATGTCTAGACTTAATAAGATGGTTGGCGAAGGCCGATTTTCCGTCTCTGTTGACCCACACTCTTTGATGCCACACGGAATCTCTCATGAAAAGTCCGGCACGTGGATCCGATATACCACGCTTACTTTTTGAATGGTTACAATCCTCTTGTAGGATGATATGAATAATGCAAATTTCTTATACATTAAAGAGAAATGATTGGTCATTCTTTTGCACTTACTTGTCTAAATGAAAACATTCAATTTTATTTTGGAAAAACTCTGAAATGGCACCTACATCACCAATAATTCGAGCCTGCCTGTTGTATGAATTTAAACTTGGCCATAAAGCAGCGCAGGCTACTCATAACATTTGTACAGCATTCGGTGATGATTCTGTCACCCACCAGATGGCACAGAATTGGTTCGAAAAATTTAGAACTGGTGATGAGCGTCTTGAAGATTCTCTTGAGTGTTTGGTGGACAACAGCTTGTGTAGTCCATTATGAGCTCCAAAATCCAGGACAAACTATCACAGCAGACATGTATGTTGGTCAGCTTCAACGTACACATGAAAAAATCAAGCAAAAACAGCCAGCTCTTGCGAACCATCAGGGTGTTGTGTTTCTTCATGACAACGCACGTCTGCATACATCAAAGCTGACCCGTCAGGCAATAAACAAACTTACCTGGGAAGTGTTACCTCATCCACCGTTCTCTATGGATATCTCTCCAACAGATCATCACCTTTTCTGATCTCTCGATAACCATTTGAGAAACAACTGCTTCAAAACAGAAGAGCTAAAACATGAACTGGATGTGCTTTTCAACTGTAAAACTCGTGGCTTTTATAAAAAAGGATTTATGATTTAGTATCTTGTTGGGAGAAGGTTGTTGATAATGATGGAGATTATTTTTATGAATAAAAAATTCATTTATGCATTAATCTGAGTGCCAATTGTAATATTGCAAAAACGAAAAAAACTTTCCCCTGGACCTGATAGATGGCCTCACAATCAGTGCATTGGTAAGTGTCATCCGCGTGGTTCTTCTCAGCTAGATTTAAAACCCACTTGGCATTATTGCACGTTTGGAACGCCACCCGATTCCCTGTCTTCAGAGCAGATTAGACATCCGGTGGATGTTATGCCTGCTGTATGTGAACATGGCATAGTCTTCAGGTTTGGAATGTTGGTCCAGATGGCTTTCCCGTTTTTCTCTCTTGACCTCCTTGAAGATGGTATTTGTGACCCTCCTAGGGAACTGGTTCACTCTCGCCATCTCGAATACGGTAGCTGTCTCGAATTTTTGGGCTCTTTCGGTAATTGGATAGACAACGCCCTCCTGAAACCATGGTGTATGGCCGCAGTCCTATGTGCCATGGGGTGCAATGAATCGTAGGGTCTGATGTTATCCGTATTCGTCACCTGTCCTCGTGTGATGCGGAAGTCCAGATAGTTGATTCCCCCATTCTCCTTGGTTTCCATTGTGTATTGCAGGTTTGGATGTAAGCCATTAAGTCGGTTCAGTAGATCTTCATCCGAACGCTTCCTGACATTACATACAATCAATGTGTCATCCACTTATTTCCAATATAACGAAACCATTCCTTCAATCATTTTGCTGATGTGGGCCTTCTCAATGCTTTGCAGGGATATCTCAAAAATAACTGAGCTGGCCGGCAAGCCCATAGCCACTCCATCCAGAATAGAGAAGAATCCTCCGTTGCATGTAAAGAAATTCTGTGAGTGTAGTAGCCATAGTAGGCGGTTAAAGTCCTTGTATACGTCAAGTTCCGTTCCGTTCTTCTTCAGCGTGTCGCTGATGAGATCGATGGTCTCGTTGTACGGTATGTGAAATTGTTTTACCGAAGCAGTAATTCCGCAGTAGCTGCTCTACGGAAATTTCGAACTTTGAAGGAGATGCAAAAAAGTCCCATGAATGTGAAAAACCTTCGTAAAATGATAACGAAATTTGAAGAAACAGGATCATTGTCAGTTCGTCCTGGCAGAGGAATAAAACCCAGGTCTGCAGACGCATTAGAGAAGGTTCCGCTTCAGGTGGAAGAGGACAGAGCTGCAATTCCCATGGTAGCACCAGTGTCCGGTGTGTAGCACAGGCATTGGATAGGCCACATTCAACTGTCCATAAGATCATGCAAAATATCCTCCGAAATTATCCGTACGAACTTTCACTTATGCAGCAGGTGCTTCCACATGATTGGGATGATCGGCTCCAGTTCTCAGTTCAGTTTCTTGGTCGCGTTGAAGTCGATGCAGAATGGCCATGGAATATCCTCTGGACAGATGAAGCACATTTTTACTTGGGCGGTGCAGTAAATACACGCAACTGCCTCATTTGGGAATCAGAAAATCCGCACGCTTTCTTAGAGGTTTCGTTGCATTCGCCAAAAGTGACGGTATGGTGTGGGTTTACGGCATCATTTATTCTCGGCCTGTACTTCTTCGAGGAGTTAAGTTCTGGAGGTCTAGTGACATGCTCGATCACTGGGCAGCATTATGCTTCGCTGTTAGAGAACAAAATTGTTGGGGCTCTGCAAGCCCGTCAGTGCCTTGCATGCACAATCTTTATGCAAGACAGAGCTCCTCCACACATTGCACTGTGCGTTAAGGATTTCTTAGGCGAATTTCAGAAGAATGTGTCATCAGCCATAATTTCTGTCATGTGTGGCTTGCCCGATCCCTAGACCTCACTCCTTGCGACTTTTGGCTTTGGGGACATTTGAAACGTCTGGTAAGTTGTGAAAATCCAAAAACTTCACCTGATCTTAAAGACAGCATTTCATGCCACATGCGCAACATTTCGCCGCACACACTTCGGTCAGCTGTGGAACATGCGATCTTGCAATTTCAGACGGTATCTGAAAATGATGGCCATCGTGTGGAACATGTTACATTGCAATTTGTTGTGTTTTAAACAAGTTGAACTTGTTAAATTATTGTTCACGTGTGGCTAAATGTGTAATTAATTATTAAAACCCCTCTCCGATGGTGAAATTCAAAACTAATTTTTTTTTTTTTTTTTTCCAGTGAAACAAATTTTCATTTCTTCATTACGTCCTCCACAAAATTTCACTCTTTTCTAATGACAGGCTTTGTAGGCAGCTTTGCAACAGGGTCCTTTAATTAAGGACACCTGTACTTTAAGTCCGATGAAATTAAATTTGAACCACTTGAATGTTAAAAACTCGGGACGTCCTGTAGATCAAACGTTGGATGGTGTTTTAGAATAATTCTATGCAGATGTTGACAAACAGTCCTGGTTAAGTGGTGGTTAGATGACAAGTTGCTGAACATTGGATTCTTTTTCCAGATGGTATGCAATCTCTCATAGCCAGATGTGGTGGTAAAATATAAATTAAATGGAACAATGTTAATTCCTTAGTTCTGTATGAATACAGACGATGAAAATGATAGCAATAAAAAGGAATGTGAAAATAAAATATAATGTGATAACTATATAATAATTACCGTAAATGATTTTTTTGTGGACAGTCAAGTCAACATTTTAGAATTCTTCTAAAAAACCTTCAACATTTGGATCTACAGTAATGGAGAGAGAAAACGAAATCACTACTCCACAAAAAATTTCAATACAGACAACGTAACGTATGAACAGTTCAGAAACTATGTTTCCTTCTTCAATGTATGAAGGAGAACACAGGAAACCTGCTATTTATAAGAACTACAGAGGCTGGATTGACCAATCAGGAAGTAATGTACTTAGACAATTTTTTCCAGTCGGCGACTTTCATAGGGCCTTCGTCACTATTTAATTGATTGGGCGAGAGATTCTTGACAATTTACAGACTCTAGAAAGTTTAATAATTTTTGGTTCTTGGTAATATGAATGACCTCCATGAACTTTGAATCTTAGTCGTGTCCGTGCTTTAAATAACAGTGTTTCTCGTGTTCTCCTTCATATGCTGACGAAGGAAATGCAGTTTCCGAAATGTACGTACGTTATCTGTATTAAAAGTTTTTTTGGAATAGTAGTTTCATTTCTTCTTTCCATTATTATTGATTGCTTCCACAGTTTCTGGCTTTACCTTTCTTTCTTTTTTGTAATGAGACTGTTGAGTAAAACTCTTTATTTAATTCTTATTTACAAATCAACCCTATCAACAAAATAGTTCCCTTGCGAGACCACACATCGATGAAGACATTGCAGTGCTGTAAGCACATTCAATTGGTCCATCACAGCCTTCTGAATCACTTCCACAAAGGCAAAATGTTGTCCTTTGAGGTATTTTTTCCTTGCCCCAACTTGGAAAAGAGGAAAAAGTCACGTCATGCAACATCAGGAGAGTAAAAGGCTGAGATACCATTGAAATCCCTTTTTGGGCCAGAAATTGCATGACAGAGTGCTGTGTGACAAGGTGCATTGCCGTGAGCAGCATCCAAATCTCAGCAATGCTTGGTATTACTCAAAGAACTCTTTTCATCAGTTATTAGTTTGAAGTTTCCCAATTTCGAGGCATCCATTTCCGTGACACTCTAAATAAACATTCACACAAATGTTTAAATCCAATTATGTAGTGATAGTATGAAGTTGAAAATTACACTAAAGATTGAACAGATGTTTGTCTAAATTACCATGCTGTGCATGCATTCTTGTTACTTTTTAAAAGACCTCCTACGGCGTATCAAAAGTCTTCATCAGATTTCATAATGCTATAACTTCACAACCGTTGATCACAGATAAATGATCTGCATTCTATTGAAAGGATGGGATCGGCAATTTTGTTTCACTGCTGCTAGAAGTCTCCTGGGAATGTCTAAAAGGTGTAGTGAGATTGCTTATTTATGTGAAATTAGCACAAAGCCCTTTGCATTTTTCATTTTGTAAAAAGTCTGGAACTACCATGTGGCACGATTGTTGCAGAACTTTTGGCACTGAAGCCCCAACAGTTCAAAGCATTAGAAATCAGACATGCTTAGGAGAAGTTTAAGTATCAACATGTGCCATGTAGCCGGCTGGGGGTCACATTGATCACTTATAAGCTACCATGTCAAAGCTTGAATGTATTCTGAGCTTTTTGCAACTTGACCCACTTCCGTACAGTGATTTTTAAATGATATATAAAATTTTGAAATTGGATGAAGAGTTTTGATATTGCAGTGGAACTTAATTTTGTCAGACTTTTTCGAGTTTAAGTTTATTCATTTCACAGAAACTGTGTTACATATAAATTGCTGATCCAATTTTGCATTACTATTGCTTCATTTCAATGACGTTTACTGGCCAGATGATTCTGCATCGACTACAAAAAATGGTAGTCCGAAGCAGCAATGTCCGAAAATATACTGGGTGGGACAGGACTACTTTCCAGCAAAGTTCTTTAAGGATGTCATTCACCGCGTGAGCAACTTGAGGGCAAGCGTTGTTGTGCAGTAGGGCCACTCATTAACTTGGTGGCCGTTTTTCCTCAATTTCATTTCACAGTTGCTCTGAAAGGAGGAGCTCATGGTACCCCCTTCTGACCCTACCAGCAGAACTTTCTTGGTTTGAATGTTACATTTGGGCTACAAGAACAGTGGTTCAGTAGGGTTTAAGAGGTTTGATTTAAAAAAAAATTGTATACAGATATTTGATACAGTGAATAAATAGATAATAAGTTTCAAGTGTAAGCAAATGAATCCATTTTCTCTAGCTAATTAAATTTGCGTACATTATGATTTGCATTCGGGTTATTGTATCATCAAGGAACCTATGCCATCCAGTTTTCCAATTTCCTGCTGAAACTGCCCAATGTCTCCCCGATGGATTTTTTGTACCTTTCGACTCTTAAACTGCCACTCTTGCTGTCAGTTGTCCCAGGGCTATTGCTGGCCTATAGAAAGCTACAGGGAGGCGTGGTCTGCAGCTGATCCTAATGTAGCCTTTTGCAGAGGAATTGTGATGAGGCATGACTGTTAGGAACCAGGGATATCACGCCGAGCATTGCTAACCATGGAGAAAACATAGAATTCCTCTTCAAAATACGAATGCAGATTAGAGGTGTCACTCTCTTTAAAGTACATATCAATAGCTGGTGGGCAACAGCATACTGCAACGACTGCTGGAGTACTTTTAGAGTACAGTAAGTGCTGGACATTACCTCTTATTAGGTATAACAAATGTTTGGCTCTAAGCAATAAAACAAGAAGTCGTGACCACAATGGGTCTAAAATTACCTGCATTAGACAATCATAGATTGAAAATCATTGCATGATACAGTATAAACTACGTGAAAAAATTGATGTATCAATGCTGTAGGTTACTGATGATTCTGTCTTGTTCTGGGAAATGTTCTCACAGGATGGTTTACTATTCAAGCCCTGTTCCACAGGCATGATCAAGAGTTTTCCAAACTTCCCACCTCAAATCATTTTGCAGTTATGCTTAATTAAAGAATAAATTTAAGCACATATCCCAAAAGCAATAAACGTAACAAACTTAATTTTAACTGGAGAGAAATATGAAAATATTTTAATTTATTTTGATGTTCTCCATTTGAATAGGTAAATGTAATAAGTAACATTAAATTAAATAATTTATAAATAAAATAATGATTATTGAGAAAATATACTCTGTCCCACTTTGAGAAGATTATGACATCATGAAAAGACGACATCTGATGGCATAGCATTCAATAATATATCCTTCCACTATTTTTAAATACAAGGGCGCTATCTTGCTTTTTGAATAACCTCAATGACGAATATTCTTGATCACAAACTCGCATCCTCCTCCTTCCTTTCTTCCAACCAAATTAAAAAGTTGTCCAATCTGTGCACTTGTCCACAAAAAATTTTGGATTTTTGAAAGTCTGATGTCAGATTCTTAAAGATCATCAAAATGTAGAATAGGAATGTCTCAAAGACCAACACCTTATCTCTTTGTCCTTATCGGTAAAATTGAGTTCAAAACTTCTCTTCTAGTTTTTGATGATCTTTAAGAATCTGACATCAGACTTTCAAAAATCCAAACTTTTTTACATTCACAAGCACAGACAGACTCATAGGTTTTTCAGTAATGAACTTTTTTTTAAGTTTGTTGTTTTGGTAATGCAAGCTCCAGGTTCTCTTTCCATTCTCAAGCTTCATGTACACAACTAAAAAAAATTACAAATTATGATTACGGCAGAGTTTTGAGAAATACATGAAAGCGTATTGAGGAATACTTCTTGCAGAAGACTTACAACCATTCGCTCTTCTCTAAGTGGGACAGACTTTAGAATGATTGTTTAATGATCATTTTATGCGTGTTAATGGGTATGAATTCCAAAGTTTATTAATTAAGGAGGAGATTTTATTGTTGAAATGATATTCTGTTGGTCTCCTTTTTAATGAACATTAATTAAAATAAATAAAGAATAAATAAAAAAAATAAATAATAAATAACATAAGTCACCAAGAGTCAGTAGATAGAAAAGTCTTGATGATCTTGAAGAACATGAAGAAAGGCTTGATGATGAAACAATTTTTTAGTCGGATGGAGAAAGTCTTGATGAGCTTGAAGAAATAATGAAGAGTCTCGAAGAATAGTCTTATGAAGTAAATTTTGATGATGAAAACTTGAAAAATAAGAAGACCACCAGAATATCAATTCAACATGAATCCAAAAGTTCAAATTTTAAAGTTCAAGTTGAAGTTTGCACCAAAATTTATTCTGGACTTGGACAAAAAGATCAGGGAGTTATCGTTGAAGCTTTCCTGGACTTGATGGCACCATTTTTAGCACACTTTGTAGTCTGATGGACAATAGGTCCACAATAACTAGGTATATTATATGATATCGCAACATACTATAACTTGTACTTTTTGGGACCGGTGGTTGTCAATTTTAACACTTGTCTTGAGTTGTAAGTTGTTTATGAAGAAAAAACTAATTAGAGTTTGCTCTGAAAACTAAAGCAACTTACAAGAATGTTCCTCACACGTATTACCCATTCAAGATCTCGTGGTACCTGTATTATGCACTTCCAACCATTGGTTCCCTATCTCAAAATACTCAGTTTATGGTCCTCTACCGTCTGGAGAATTCTGACTCTAAAGATTTGATAACCCTGTAAAAGCATCCATACAATCATACAAAATAACATCAAAATTCATATATTGTACAGAAAAAAAGTCATAAAAGTTAAATACATGTATATGCAGTTTACTTTTTAGCATAAATGGTTCTGATGAGACTGAAGTTTTTATACTTTAAAGGGATGACATTTAAAATTAAGTTTGGATTTTACTATATAGTTTTAACTATACTGTCTCATCAATAACTACAATAACCTTTCAGATACTGCTTTCCAAATTTTCCAAGATATGGGGCTTGTTTTTACACACATTAATTTATTGGGATTAACCCAATGAATCACTGCGTAAAATCAAACTTTTTATCCTAGAGTATATTTTAAGTACATAATCAAGATAATTGATCTCCTTCGCTTGAATCCATTTCTTCATAATCAAAATTGCCTAGTGACACGTCACTCATTTTAGCTGCAGTTTTAAACAGAGAATCTGGGTATTCTTTCATTGATGAAAAATGAAGATACAATACAAGTATTTGATGTGCTGTTAGCTCTCCAAATTTTGTCTTTACATCCAATCCCAGGTTCGTGAAATAAGAACTGGACTCTGGTATCCACCTGCTAATAATGAAGGATGACTAAAATGAGTGATTTTTAATAATGAGATTACCTATGACATTCTATTTGTTCATCATTTGTTATACTAGGAATGCTCTGAAAATAATGCCTCCTATCTTCCCAATAGGGCAGTGTAAGAAATAAATATTTTGAATGGGTTACTTATATATTTGGATCTTCTTGTCCATCAATACAAGTCTCACCAGATTTTCACCAAATCTCCTTGTCATAAATACATCAAAGGAACAACAGTGATATCACTTTGAAGTAGATGTGCATGATGGAGTTACTTTGCATAACTTATACGGTATATGGAAGTGTCAATTGATACTAGCATGGTGAAATATTGGCTTAGGTGGTATCCAGACAATTGCCACCTGAATAACCATTCCCCGGATAACTGCCCCCTAGGACAATTTCTGTAGATTTCTGATCCTAAAGATTTGAGGAATCTGTAGAACTCCAAGATGATTTTATGGAAAATTAATAAATAGTTAATAAATACAACTAAAATACAACTGAAATAACAAAATAATAAATATAAAAGTATAATCAAAATAAAACTAAAAAATCAAATAAAGAGCTGACGTTTCGGATAGAGCCTATCCTTTATCAAAGCAAAAAAGGATAATTCTCTAAAAGCAAATAGAATATTAGAGAATTATCCTGAAGTTATGAAATTAGTACTAACGGGGGGGTTTATATATAGTTTGCATGGGGAATAGTAAGGCGTTATTGGCTGACAAACAAGAGAACAAATGAGATTAATTAGACGAACTGTTGGGATAGGACAAGACGGAGGACAAATAGGAAATAATAAGGGGGCGGCGAGAAAAACGTAATAGGATGAAACATATGAAAGTGAAATTATAAAAACGTTTAGGAATGATAGGGTGCCTAGCAACAAGATTACGTAAAATTATTCCTGATTATTAGTAGACAAAAAAGGGGGCTGTCATGAAAGAATATTATTGATATTGTTTAAAAGTATCGATTCTATGATTCCCTGACTGTACTCGGTTTAAAAAATAAAAATTCCCTGACCATTCCCAGTCGCTAGTCACCCTGTAAAAAGGTCCCACATGTAAGAGCAACGGATCAAAAGTAAAAAAAAAAATATATGAAAGGACATTGAAGAACATTGAAAAGAATAAATAAAAGATAAGAAAGAAGAAAAAAAGAAGAAAAGGCCCCATAGGGCTTGCGACAAATTAAGGAATAGCTGAAGTTGGAAGGGGACATGGGAAAGGTAATGAGGGAATGGTGCCTTTGCTAAGGTTAATGCCATTAGGGGTGAGGGAGTTAAATTTCCAAATAAGAAAAGACTCGAATTGCTTTCTCTCTTTTTTGCTATGGAAAATTAATACCAATTCATAAAGTTGTTCATAAGTGCATTTTTCTTTCTGCAGTAGTATATAAGATAAAAAATAGGAAACATTAATTCCAGAGCACCCCTTGTAATACTTACTCAAGCGAAGATATAACTGGGCATTTTCGTTTTGTTAAATGGTGTAATACAAAAAATCCAAATTCAGGGAGCAGTTCAGGTGATAACATTTCAAATAGAAATTTCTTTGGTGTTAGCTGCACTAAGTACATATTGTCCTTATTATACTGAAAGAATTAAAATACTTTTTTGAAAAAAAAAACATATATGAGTATAGCCTAAACAAGTATAAACCCTTTCAATGCATAATTCCTGATACAAAGAAGCTATCCACTGTGGGGTGACTCCACTTTCCAGAGGTAAAGGTAACAAACTTTTGGGTGGATATATCTGCTTTATGCAGCAAAAAAGAGTTAATACAAGAGGTATACGGATGAATATTGCAGTTTGAACAATTTTTTATTTCTGGTGGCAATGGGGATGAGGACTGTGGTGAGTGTGTGTGTTTAGTATATTGTTGTAGGTCACCATAAGGCTGAAATCTTAATTGATCAAAAGGACCTGTTGATTTGTTAGATATATATGATGCAATAACTATTTACAGATAATAACAAAATATTTGATAGTTAAATTTGGATATATAAGAATGTCCACATGGCATTGACATTAGCTCTGACCTCATTGCTATATGTGGGTGATATTATCTGCTGGCTGGGATCGACCTGCCTGGAAGTGCCACCTTGTGAGAACTATGAAAGTTTCTCATGAATTGCCACAAGGACAAATGTAACAATGGCTGAAAGAAGAACTGTTCAAGTTCATGCAACTTTCATCACAAATGCTCAATGTTCGATCGTCTGGTTGCACTGATACATCCATTCCTTAGTCCATTTTCCAATCTACCTAACCTAACCTAACCTAACCCAAATATCTGCTGTGTTTGACTATCAAATATTTTGTTTGGCTGCAACAATCTGTGTTGCCATTCAGGCAGATCAGTCAGTGATGGTGGCATGAAAGCATGGTCTTTGACAAATCCCCAAAGGAAGAAATCACATAGTGTGAGGTGGAGAACTTGGCACACCATGATAGGAGAAGTTGGTCCCATGGATCTCGGTGGCTGATCCATGTGCTGTGTCACCAGGGGATCACACATTTTTAAAATTTTTTCCCCTACTGATGACATACGGTATTTCCCCTTGGGCTTACCCTTGTTTAATTGGCTCGTTTTATATTCTATTCATGAGTAATTCATATCGACATTGACTTTCTTTTACAGAGTGTCTAATCCCTTTTGTTCAGCCAATGAGAAGTATTCTTTCCATGTTGCCCCATTTCTTAGCTTCAAGTTTTTTATCATTTGTTTTAGATCACTTGAGGATAAAGTCATCATCTTCAAAATACATATCCAGTATTTTGTCCTTGTGGATTAGAGTTTTCACTATTTAGTTGTTCCATTCCATGGTAATTCCTAATTGTTTTGGGCATAAACTTGGATAGTTCTTCTTTCATCCACTGTTAAACCTGTCCTCATAACTCATTGCTACAAAAAAAAATCAAACTGTAATATAAAGAGGGGTCCAAAAGTGTACTCACTGCTTGATAGTCCATATCTTGTTACAAATTTGATTTGCAGTTACAATTTTTGGCACTGTGAAAGAGTTATAATAAGTGTTCAAAATGACCACCAGCAGCTTCTAAACAACGCCGATGGCACTGAACGGCACACCGAGATGTCAGTTGTAGCACATGAACACACAGATCACAGACCAAACTTCCTTGCAGATTCCTCATCCTCGCGAACCATGTGCTCAAACCAATCACAGCACTCCATCCTTCAATCCAGGTCGTCCTCATTCATCGTGTTTAGCAGTTTTGGAATGAACACTTTTCACTTCAGAATGAGTCTTACACTTGACCGGCTCACCCTGCTTTCGAGCGCTCCCTGGTTCACCACCGACCACCAGCGTCATCTACCACAACAAATTTCATAGTTTCATAGTTACATTACATTTCCACATGAGATTAGGAAGTGTAAGTCATTTTGTTTCCAAATTATTGAATTAGAAACAGTGAGTACATTTTTTTGGACTCCTCTGTATACACAGGGTGTCTTGCCTAAAGTGGACCAAAAGCAACTTCTAAAATACAAATCTGACAAGAGCACATTCAATGGAAGAATTATTGTACTTTTGATGAGAGGGGGTTTTATTCCATTTACAAAAAACAAGATGCCATTTTCGAATATGGAAGTCAACTTTGAAATGTGCAATGGAAACCAATATTTTTATTGGTATTTTCAGATTGTACACAACATTTTATAAATGTTTTATTCTTGGTATTTTATCTAACCATTTAGGAGACAGAGGCACTAAAAGTGTGGTGTTTTTCAAATAAAAACACTGGTATCCATTTTATAATCCAGATTTGTATTTTAGAAGTTGGCTATAGGTTCACTTTAGGTGAGATACCCTGTATACATACACCTACACGGAGTTTCATAAGTCACTGGGATTTCATAAGTCAGTAAACGCATCTTAGATACGTCTTCTATAACAGCATACTTACTGTTCTCTTTGTTTCTTTCTGCTGTGTTGGTGGAGGGAAAAAAGAAGTTCGTGGTTCCTAAGTAAAAAATATTCAGGAAGAACATGAGAAATTCCATGAAAATTTTTTAACAGGTTGGGAAATGATTAATATCAAAAATATCGACAAGAATAATGGAAAACTCTCATACTTACTACATGTAATAATGCTACATCAAAAAGTGTTTGGTACAATACACTGATATTTCGATATTGTGTCCATGGCTTATCTGGAGTTGCCACCATATACTGATCCAAAAAAAAAAAAAAGCAATCAGCAAAGATATCTTATTTGCATATTAGCAAAAGAAAAAAAACCAAAAAAAAATAATTCTTTTTGAAATCCTTAATAGACCTAGCCTAATTTATTGGATGTGTACAACTTAATTCTGTCATTTATCTTTGAAAAGTCATTATTTGGAAATCAGCTATTGAGCTTTAACCATTTTTACACAGGGAAGGTAGCTGGATCAGATGATCTAAACTTCATGAGGTGCGTTGCTCAAAAATGGACAAGGTGTACATTTGAAATTGCATATTCCATTACTTTCACTGGAAGGTGTCTCCTGCTCAAAAATCCAGGATCCTGTGTGAAAAGTACGGAGAAGCTACTCATGTTACTCAATCAATCAAGAATTATTTGCTTGGTACCCATCATCAAAATGAAAAAGAAGTGCAAAATTGGATCACCAACTTCCTCAACTTGAAGAATGAATTGTTCATAGAAGGAGATGAAGCCAGAAACTGTGGACACAGATTAACAACAACAACAGGAAACCACTATTCCACATCAGATGTTTATTACAACGTATGCGCATTTCGGCAGCCAAGCTGCCTTCCTCAGCGAATACAAGAACTTGATCAGACCAGAGGAGTTCTGTTCTGATAAAGTAGAAGAATTACAGAGTCACTTATATAGTAAAAGACAGTTAGTTACAATCCAATAACAGAAATAAATGCAAGTTTAAAGTACATAAATTGAAATTACTGGTAGACGATGATCAACCAATCAGGAATCATTGTTGTCTATGGTGCGTTTATTCTTTCCATAGGTCAGTTTGGGAATATGCAAAAATTTTGCCAAGTCTCTCAATTGTGTCACGTCCATGGGGCCCAAGTCACTGTTTAGTAAATTAGCAGGTTCTTCACTGGTGATGGCATACGACTCCAGGAAATTCAACAGTTTCGGGTCACTTGTGCTGTAAATAATTTCAAAGTCTTCAGGATTATAGTCATGTTGGCAATCTAGGATATGGTCAGCGAATCTCGATACTGCAAAATTTCCTTTCCTGATACATGCCAAATGTTCACCAATTCTTGTCTTGATTGCTCTCCGTGATTGCCCGTAGTAAACCGCATTACATTTGGCACATGGTAGTTTGTAGACTCCTGGTCTATTTTCCTGCGGAATTATATCCTTTGGGTTCTTTAACTGTTTTTTAGTTGTGTTGGAACTCCTATAGACAATAGTAAGGCCATAGTGTGCTTGAAGACACAATGGATGAGAATGAGTGGCCCTTAGGGATTGTTAGTGAGGTTATAAAGGTCATGAGACTTATTTTATTCAACAATGTTTTTGCCTTTAACAACAAATAGTACAAAATGACCGATGGTACTCCTATGGGAAGCAGCATCAGCCCTTTTGTAGCTAATATCTACATAAGAAAATTAGAAAACCAAGCCTTAACAGAATTCAAATATTTTCCGAATGTCTGGCTAAGATACGTGGATGACGTATTTGCAATTTTTAATACGAAAGAAGAAAACGTTGAGACCTTTCTGTCCAACCTTAATAATCTGTGCCCAAATATTAAGATTTACTAATGAAGTTGAAGCCAATGGTAGCCTTCCATTTCTGGATATTAGATTGACAAGATCAGGAGAGGAACTAAATTACGACATCCACAGGAAAGCAAATTTCGTCCCAAATTTTATTAAAAATGACTCTAACCATAGGTATCAACACAAATTAGCAGCATTTAGACATATGGTTTACAGAGCGCATGTCATCCCTCTGAACACAAAAAGCAGAGAAAATGAACTTAAAACAATCGAGGAATTTGCCAGATTGAACGGTTACCAGAAAGAAATAGTCAACAGCATCTCCAAAAAAGTAAAACACAAGATCAGCCTGGAAAACATCACCACACTACAGAAAGGAAACATCCAAGGAAGAGTGTTAGCCTTGCCCTACAATCAACAACTAAATAAGGGCATGAGGAAGATCGCAAGAGAATTTGGCCTTACTATTGTCTATAGGAGTTCCAACACAACTAAAAAACAGTTAAAGAACCCAAAGGATATAATTCCGCAGGAAAATAGACCAGGAGTCTACAAACTACCATGTGCCAAATGTAATGCGGTTTACTACGGGCAATCACGGAGAGCAATCAAGACAAGAATTGGTGAACATTTGGCATGTATCAGGAAAGGAAATTTTGCAGTATCGAGATTCGCTGACCATATCCTAGATTGCCAACATGACTATAATCCTGAAGACTTTGAAATTATTTACAGCACAAGTGACCCGAAACTGTTGAATTTCCTGGAGTCGTATGCCATCACCAGTGAAGAACCTGCTAATTTACTAAACAGTGACTTGGGCCCCATGGACGTGACACAATTGAGAGACTTGGCAAAATTTTTGCATATTCCCAAACTGACCTATGGAAAGAATAAACGCACCATAGACAACAATGATTCCTGATTGGTTGATCATCGTCTACCAGTAATTTCAATTTATGTACTTTAAACTTGCATTTATTTCTGTTATTGGATTGTAACTAACTGTCTTTTACTATATAAGTGACTCTGTAATTCTTCTACTTTATCAGAACAGAACTCCTCTGGTCTGATCAAGTTCTTGTATTCGCTGAGGAAGGCAGCTTGGCTGCCGAAATGCGCATACGTTGTAATAAACATCTGATGTGGAATAGTGGTTTCCTGTTGTTCTTGTTAATGAATTGTTCTTTCACTACGGAATTCAAATGTTCCCTCAAAAATGAGCAAAGATGGTGGCAGCAGATGGAAATCATTTTCCAAGAAATAAATTAAATTAAACTCAGAAAAAAAACTGACAGTATTAAGTTGCATACATAATACAATGGTATAATGAAGGGTTTCTCAAACTTACTTCTATGAATGCCCCCTCAACATATACAAAATTTAGTAATCCCACCCCCTCACATCTTGAGATTTTTGCAAATATCAAGAAGATTATTAAAAAATTCACTTGAAAATCACAGATTGTGGGATCGAGGAAGTCCCTGATTCGGAAAAAGTGATGGATCAAAAACGCAGTTGGCATCTTGTGAAGAGCTTGTTTAATAAATTGCTCTCACCATCATTTAATTATAGAAGTGAAAGAGTTATTAATTAAAAAAAAATTTTTTTTGTTACTGTCATCAATGATAAAATTGATTACAAGGGCTATTTTTTTTCAACCTCCAATTGAGCATAAAATAAAGACAAATGTGAATAAAAAATGATTTTATTACCAGGAGTTGTGTACAATCAAAGTTATCGTATTTACCCGAATATAAGTCGACCCCAAATTTAAGCCGACTTACATTTTCAAACATCTTAGAGCTTTTTTTTTCGGGCTTATATTCAGATAAATATGGTACTTTTCGACATAGTTACCGTAAAATATTTTGATTGAGACACTGTTCTTACCGAAGGACAAGTTTTTCAATACCCTCTTCATAGAAGTTTGCTGCCAGCATGTTGAAATAGGTCTCCACAGTGTCTTGAAGCTCTTCTTTGGTATGAGACAGGCTGTCTTCTTGAAAGAAGAGGCATGCTGCCTGGAATTGTTTTGATTCATGACTACACATGAACACATACTGCAATGGTAACCCAACAGCTTCTTGAGCATTTCAATGGGAAGTGTTTGATCACCCGGCATACAATCCAGACCCGAGTGACTCATCTTTTCGAGAGCTAAAGAAAGGTCTGGGAGACAGCACTTTTGATCCAATGAAAAGCTTTAGGATGCCGTGGAGACATATCTCAACAAGCTGAAACTTCTATGAAGAGCGTATTGGAAAACTCGTCCACCGGTATGACAAATGTCTCAATCTCTACAGTGACCATTAGAGACCATGTCAAAAAGTAATTCTGGTTGAAAAAAATAAAGAGACCATCTTTATTTTATGCCCCATTGGAGGTTGAAAGAAAAAGCCCTTGTAATAGTTAAGCTCACACATCTGACTCAGAGCTGCACATCATTAGCATTGGAACCTATTGAAAGTTCCAATGAAACATAGTGGTTCCACTAAACCAGATTCCTTCAAACCAATTTCGACTATCATTAATTTTACGTTATATGCATTCATGACACATCATTTCAAGACGTTTAATATACTCCTCCCCTACTGTCCACATGTAATACCCTCTTTGACGAACCTGGTGCCTCCTAGGGGGCGATATCCCCCACTTTGAGAAACACTGGCATTATGGATCCCTTTCCTAAATTTTGTATAATGGATCCCATTTGTAAGAATTTGTTGTAAAAAGACTCTATTTGCTCAAACTTACCTGAAATTCTTTTCCAGATACAAATAAAAATAACTGTGTTCTACCAAAACTAAATAAATTTTGAAATGTTTGAAAAGAATGAAGAAGAAAACTTAAAAAACTTCTTTCTTTTCTGGAATTAGGTAAAATAGCAAAGATTTGTAATGGCGGTGCTGGGAAGAAAAAAAAAAAGAAAAGCAAAAAACTTCTAAAAGAGTCTTTGTAAGTTGAAAATATAAATAAAAACATTTACAGGCATCCCTCGTACAACACACTTAAAAAATAGCAATAGGATCAAAACTCTACAGGTGGTAGAATATGGTAAACTGAATATTTTGAGATGGGCAACCAATAGTCAGAAATGCATATTTCAGGCACCATGATATCTTGAACAAGTATATGTAATATGTGTGAAGAATGGTTTTGTAAGCTGTGTTTTTTCTTAGATCAAACAACTAACTATGGTGTGTACTGTTCAAAGATAAAGCCTGTTTCACCCATGATGTGGTTTTCAATAACCGCATTAGCCATATTTGGAGTGACAATAATTCATATGTCACACGTGTCTCTGGTCACCAGGCAGTAATTCTGTATTGCAGGCTAGAATTGTACAAGATCACCTAATAGGACCTTATCTTCTGCCACCTGATTGATTTCCTAATCATTCGATTGGAAGGGGAGGTTCTGATCCATGGCCAGCATGATCGCAGGATCACATTCCTCTGGATGTTTTCCTTTGGGGACACATCAAGTGCTTGTGTATGAAACTCCTTTATAAGCTGTGTGATACTGCTTGCTAGGGCCCAAGCTGCCTGTCTCCTTTTACAACAGATATCAGGGATATTTGAAACAGTGTGGCAAAATTCCATGCATGGTTATTTATTTATTTATTTATTTATTTATTTATTAGGTATGATACATCGGAGCTCGTCTAAGACCAGTATGGTGATAAACCGACATGTTAGGTCTTAGGGGGCATCATGATACAAATTACAAAAGGTGAAATACTACAATAAGTACAGAGTGAAATTTTTAAAAAAATATATATATACATATAAATATAAAATAAATAGGGATACATAATAAAATATATTTTAATATTTAATACATAAAAAATAGGGGATTAGTGTCAGTCGTTAGAAGAGCAGGGGCCCTAGTTTGGATTTGGCGGAGCGTAGAAGGTATCGGGAGGGAGTCAGGTCCTCCGCAATATGAATGGGTGTGCCTTTTAGATTCTTACGGTTTTTTATTATGAGAACTTTTTGCAGAGGGGAGGTGAATTGCAGCAGGATTGGGCGAGTCTTGTTGGGGGAGCGAGGCCCAATGCGGTAAGCAGTGTAGAATGACGAAGAGTCCAGTGGAACGTCGAGCTTATAGGAAAATAAGTTTAGACATTCGGAAACTGTGTTCTCCGTCGGAGTCTCTGCAAGGCTGTATATCCTTATATTGGAAAGTCGCCGATATTGATCGAAATCGTCAATGTTCTGTTGCATGGTGGAAAGTAAATAACTGGGAACCGGAATGGTGGAGAGATCCAAAGATGAGGGCGGCAAGTTGAAGTTTGAAATTGTAGTGTCAATTTTATCAAGGCGATTACTGAATTCATCGAGGCGAGCTTCAGCTGATGAAATACGGTTGATAATGTCAGTAAATAGGGTGTCGATCTTAATGGTGAGACGCTGAAGAAGGGAGTTAAATAGTCTATCAATATTGGCCGGATTTGTGAAGTAATCTGCGACTGCCTTCTTAATGGTGGGACAAATAGATTCGTCTAAGGAAGATGATGAGGGCGAGCTCATGACAGTGCTGCGGGTCATTGGTTTACCAGGAGCACCTTTGTGTTTTGCTTCGCGTGACGACATACTATTAAATTATGTTGTTGGTATAGTAGTGTATTGAATAAATATTTGGCATAGAATTGTAGGAAAAGGTCAGACAGATGTAAAAAACAAAAATATCGATCAAACTACCTCTAAATTTATAGAGTGAGATCACATGTGGCTAGTTGACTTCAGGATGATAACAATGGAGTAGGTAAATTAGCTGTCGGTTTTCACAACAATAGACGCCAGAAAACAGATTATAAAGTCAACTTGATTGTTTAAAATTAAAATTCTTGTTTGCATATATTGAGACAGATGGTCACCAGTTTGAACACTTGCTCTGAGCAGTAACTTATTGCATTCTTAACTCTGGATTACTAACCCTCGTTGCATCGACTATGCTGTTTTTTAAATTTCTTCTTAACTCTCATGCATTTGCATATAAACCCTCATGCGATTAGCTAACCTCACATGGTTATCTATTCTAGTAAAGGATGCAGGTATTTTTTCCATAGGCTTAATAGTTTCCTAATAGTTTCAATTTTTAGCGACTATGACTCATCGAATCGACGAAGATTTGTAACAATGGAACTTTTTTCGAAACCTTCAAATGTATCAATTAGAGCGTAATTGATATAAAAAAATAAAAAAATTAAAGATGTATTTTACTTGTATTATTCTTTTATATTATTCTTTTTTTTTTGTTAATTCAATAATAATTATTAATTTCATAATATTATAATAATGTTATAGTTCGAGCTATGCCAATAGCAATTAAGTGTTAAATTCTTATACGAATGTACCATAAGTGATCTCAAAATAAAGACTAATTGCTTTCATTTTTTTGCTTCATAATAAATATTAGGAACCAAACAATGATAATAAAAATAAAAATTAACATTATTTAAGGATAATCAAATTGACGAGGCTTTGTAGAAAGTGCTGTTCGGGAAGGGCTTGTAATCCAGGGTTAAATTGTTTAGGAGTAAAAAATTTGTTTTTGCTCTGAAAATGAAAGCAGCTTAAAAAACATTCCTCACAAGTATGACTTATTCAAGATCATGTAGTGCTTGAAATATGCATTTCCAACCATATCCTATCTCAATTTACAGTCCACTACCATCTGGTAGAATTTTGGTTCTAAAGGATGTATTAAGTTACATATAATGTAATTGGGTAAAGTCTCAATAAAATGATAGTTTCTTCTCTTATTCCGAAAAATTAATACAGAAAAAAAACAATAAAAACAAATTAACTTAAAAAATAATAGTAAAATTTATTTTTTAAAAATTCTAAAAAAGGACTCCCCTCCCCTCATACAAAATGTAAAACTCCAGATAAAAAAGTAAAACTCCAATAAAATAATTTTTCTCAGTCTACAAAAATCTATTTACAATATAAAAAAAACTTTAATTATCACAAAAAATTGAGGTATTCTTACATTTGCTGAGTCTAATTAATTAATATACAATGTAGAAAACAGTCTTGGAGCATAAAACTGGATGAATAACAATGGTGGAGGTGTGTAGGTGCTTGAAGAATTTTTTTACAAAAAAAAACAAAAAAACATGATGAATTGATGAATGAAGAAGTTGAATTTTGAAAATGCAAATTTTGAAGTACAATTTTGAAAAACGTTTAACTGGCACAACATTTAAATTTTGGACTGTTTTTGGACTTCTCAACGTTTTTCAAAATTGTGCTTCAAAATTTGTTTCCATCAGCTTCTTCATTCATCAATTCATCATGTTTTTTTATTGTAAAAAAATTCTTCAAGGACCTACACACCTCCCCTATTGTTATTCATCCAGTTTTATGCTCCAAGACTGTTTTCCACATTGCATATTAATTAACTGGACTCAGCAAATGTAAGAATACCTCAATTTTTGTAATAATTAAGGTTTTTTATATTGTAAATAGATTTTTGTAGACTGAGACAAATTATTTTATTGGAGTTTTACATTTTGTACGAGGAGAGGGGAGTCCTTTTTTAGAATTTTTTAAAAATAAATTTTACTATTATTTTTTAAGTTAATTTGTTTTTATTGGGTTTTTTTCTGTATTAATTTTTTGGAATAAGAAAATAAACTATAAGGCATATTAAGTTATTAAATTTTTTTTGTTTATACTGTATTTTTTAATAAAACTTACAATTAACCCATTCAGTGGGAACAATGTCTTTAAAAAAGCTGCTTATTGTATCCTCGCCAGTGAACATATCTCGTCGAGTGATAGTTGCTAGATGTAAAAAATCTTCTTTAATTATTTCTAATTTTCTATGTTTTGCCTGTAAATCCTATACATTAAGCCAATATTATTCTTTATGACCATGCTAAATTCATTACTTAAAACATCAAAACAAACACTATGGTATTTTTCTGAGTAAGATGCATGATGGTCAAAAGTTAAGGATCATTTTGAAAGTAGAACCCATTTTAGAATTAAAATCTAATCAATAAAGATTTATGAACAAAATTTATTTTATTTACAAAGTGTGTTCCAAAATTATTGGAACTTTTTTTTAGGAATTCGTTCCACTAAGAGGTCAATGATCTTTATCTCCTTCAAAGTACTCTCCTCCCCAAAGAATATACGTGTCCTAGCTGTGTTTCCACTTTTCAAAGCAGTCCTGGAATGTTTCTTTTGATATTGTCTTTTGTTCCCTCTGCGAATTTTTTTTCATCTCATCTGTGGTTTCAATCTCTTCCCTTTCAGCATTATCTTCAGTTTGAGGAAAAGGGAAAAGTCTGCTGAAGCCAGGTCAGGGGGTACAGGGCATGAGGAATCTGAAAATCAAAATCTAAAACTCCGTCTAAAATTCTTGTTGACTAAAAACTCAGGAACTGACAATGCTGAGTGAGCTAACGCTTTGTCACGATGGAAAACCCATCTCTGCATCAAAGTTTTCCTCTCACATTTTCTCCGAAACATTTCAGGATGTGGAAATAGTAAAGCCTGGTTCCCACATATATAAAAACAACGACACAAACCACAAGACAGAAAATTTTCTGACGTCACTTCCTCCTTTTGTTTTTTGCCCGACACCATGTTTTATCACCATAATGATGCTTGATAAGAAAATTTCATTCTCCTCAGATCGGTTGAGGAAATCCTGACATGTGACTTGATGCTCTTTTTGATCTGTATACATGACATCAAGTGAGGCATGAATTTGGCAGGAACTAGATGCATGTTCAAATGTTCAATTAGGATTGTGTGGCACGATCTTACTGAAATGGACTGCAAGTTACTCATTGTGAAAATTAAGCAATCACAGAATGCTTGGGAGATCACCTAACATATCCAAACTAAGCTACCTATTGGAAATCCAACAATCAGAGGTTATTCATTAGGTTAATCCGAAGACAATGCACTGCCTAGATGTCTGTAGAAGTAACTGCTATTCAAAATGTCCCAAAACTTTTGAACAGACCTCGTATATAACTTAAAATGAAAAATTATTTTACCTCAAGATAAGGCAAAAAATCGGTTCTTTTTTCAAATACTCTAACTCTAGAAATTCCATTTTCTAAAAAGACATTGGTCATTATTCCTGGACCTGAGGGGAAAAAGAATACCTCGGTGTATGTGGACTTTATTTTAAAATAACCTCTATCTCTATGGAATAGTAAATTTTAAAATACTGTACAATGAAAATGAAACTGAGAAAATGCCAAACACATAAGGGGCACTCAAATGAAAACAGGTTACCACGCATAAATCGCATGGCACACAAAAATTGGTAACATTAGGATTTGATGACAGTACTGATATCTGTTGGGGACTTGGAAGAGCACATTGACAACTTGCACTTGTCCCAGAAGTAACGTTAACAATAGATGTGTTCATCCAACATCAGAACTGA
The DNA here is from genome assembly GCA_023313115.1 of Rhysida immarginata. Taxonomy (NCBI): domain Eukaryota; kingdom Metazoa; phylum Arthropoda; class Chilopoda; order Scolopendromorpha; family Scolopendridae; genus Rhysida; species Rhysida immarginata. The sequence continues at coordinate 998,858 of JAHWFO010024453.1, read as the reverse complement.
AGGCAAGTAAAGAATAACAGAAAGGTGTGGTTCTCTTATTTACTGGTAAAGGAGTTGGAGAATGACACCTGTATACACCTGTATTTCATCTTCCCTTATGCAGAAGTGGCATGAGAGATTCTGAAAGGGATTATGTATCACTGCAAGATATGCACACCCAGAAATACACATAAAAGATGTGATTCAGAAATTCTTAAACATCTTCCTTATAGCCTAGATCTCTCCTCATGGAATTTCAACATATTTGGAAGACTGAAGAGAAACATCTGCAAGCATCAGTTTTCATCGGACAAATATGTGTGAGACCTGATAAAGATATAATTTTATTGGTAGCCTACAAGAATCTTCAAGGCTGGGATTGACCACCCTATCTTCCACTGGGATAAATAGATTAACAGTTTTGGAGAATAGTTTACCTCAGTACTTTTGAAGTAATCAGTTTTCAGTGCTACGTTTTTATTCGACTGCCCCTTATAACTTAATACTCAAATAGGAGGTAATCGTGTTATTAAATAAATATTAAATAAATTATTATTTAAGATGATTTTACTTCTCATACTTACCTGGATTTATCTCAAAGAAAAAATCACTGTTTTGAGAAAGTTTAGGTTTAATAATTTTTAAAATGGTTCCTGTAATAATAAAATTATTAACGATTCTTAGATTGAATTTTATTTATTGAATTAAATTTCATGAAAGATTTGTATTATTAAAATGTATCAAATTCCATTAATATAAAGCAGATACACTACTTGAAAAAAAGTCACTGGACACCACCCAGAAACAAAGTAATGGGAAGTCACATGTCAATAATTGGTATAAATGCTTGGTACACAGTCCTCCCAAGTATGTGAAATCGTATACTAGTGAAATGGCTACTCGAAGGGAACTAACAGAGCTATTTGAATGAGATATTATAATAAAGCACCATGTCGCATATAACTGTTGAGAAATTGGGCCATCCCAAAGAGCTATTGAGATGGAAGTGCAAGGGATCACCTGGATGTACTCCCTGACCTACCAAACTCAACAATCGTGGCCGTAGAGTGCTGTGAAGCGTAAAATGCAAACACTACCATTTGTCAACCGACTCTTTGAATTTAGAGTTCCAGGAATTGACTGGAATGCAAATTTGTACAAAAACATTCAAAACCGAGGAAACATGGGTTTTCATGCTGTATTCAAAATCTCTTATTACCCTTCAACACGGCAACGACCAGGCACAGTGGGAATGTGGAAGCTTGGAAAACTGTTATGGAGTGATGAATCATGCTACACCCTTATCCGGTCAAATGACAGGTGTGGATTTGGTGGATAGCTGGAGAACAACTCTTACCAGAGTGCATGATCTTAACTGTCAAATTCGAAGGATGACGCTATGACGGCATGGTAGTGCATTTCATTCCAAGGTTTGTCATGTCATGCATACAGAAAGTTAACAGGTATCTGAACATTCTGGAAATGAATGCTACCTACTTGTGATATTTTTAAGGAACAAACCTATGTCTCTTTTAGCAGGGCCTAGCACTGATCCATAAGGCAACAACTGTAACTGGATGGTTTGTGGACAATAATATCCCCACACTTGCCTGGCCTCCACAGAGCCCCAATCTGAATCCTAATGAAGACCTTCGAGATGAACTGGAGCATCAATTGAGAATCAGGAATGTCTGTCCCACAATAATTCAGTAACTCATTACATTTCTCAAGAATGAATGGACCAATTTTCTGGCCAACTGCTATCATAATCTTGTAGAAAATATGCCCCGTAGGATTGCTGCAGCAAAAGGTGTTTCTGCCGTATTAAAACTTGCACAATGGTTATTGGTTGCAGACAGTAGGGTGTCCTGTGACTTTTTACCCAAGTAGTGTATACTAGGATGGATTGAAAAGTTTTGCCTCTATCCTTATTTTTTAATTTATATAGAAGCCATAGCATTTAATGGCTATACCAAGTCAATAATAATAATAAGAAACTTTAAAAAAAGGATATCTCATTCTACCTGCAATTTTTCTGTCTAAAATATAAATGCCATCAGGATATGTAAGAGATCGTGCCAATTTATTGGTGTGATTCTCTAATATTTCTTTCACCTTGCTGTCCAAAAACAGCTGTTTTGCTAATTTTTCCACCATTGCTTTTCTTTTTAGTTCACTTCGTTCCTTTTTTAAACATTTAGATTCATCCTTCAAGGACACGTTTTTGAAGATTGCGTTGGTATGAGAAAAAAAATGCTTGAATCCAATCATACAAGTCCATATCCTTGTATAAAAACTGCATTGTTGCTTATTGTAATAAGCAAAAGGAATAAGCATGCATTTCATGTTTCATAAATTTTTGAACATATTTGGATTTAAACATGAAAAAATACAGTACAATCTTCGATCAATGCCCAAAATCCCTGCAAAGAAAAGGAATAATAAATAAGTAAATAATAATAAAATAATAAAGTTTCTAATTCTATCAGTGTTTGTCAACAATGACCCGACCCAATAATGATCTTGCTCAACATTAATTTGCTAATTATTAAGTAGCGGAAGAATGCAGCTACTTATTGGTTTTACAATGTCCGTTTGTCCGTCCCCTTCATAATTTCTGCATTTTCTGAGGTAGAGGTTGAAATTCGGAATGCGGCTTATTATGGGCATGTGTACCTTCACTATTTAGTTTGATTTTGATTGGCCCGTTGAGGTCAGAGTTACGGGGGTGGGAGTTAGAAGGGACAAAAAGGTGTACATGTATTTGAATACGTAAAAAAACTGAAATTCGGTATGTAGATTCCTCTAACCAAGATCTACAATACTACAAAGTTTCAGACAGTTTGTTGCCATGGGGTCAGAGGTGTGGGGGTGGCAGTCACTTGTTCTTTAGAACTATGCCAACATGTGGCATGTGATTTATCATTCGATCAGAAATGATGAGAAACGAAAGAAAACAGAGGTCTTTTTCATTTTCTAAATACTACGTTCGAGAAAATCAATTTTTCGGTTAAAAAAAATTGGAGGGGAGTTAAAAAGTGTAAAATTAGATGATTTCAGGGCTTCCGCTACTTTTCTATATTTTCCTCTATAATAATCCTATATAATAAAACGCAAATCACCTTTTTAAAGAGCAAAATCGGCACTTCTGTGCATGCGCATTGATCATTGTTATCATCGTTAATTGTTGTAATTGTTGTTAATTTGATCATCAATGTTAGCAAAGTTCTTGTTATAACATCTTTGTAGAGAGGATTGTTTATGATTGCTTATGAAACCACACAGTTGTTCGCCGTCAAATTTTGGCAGGTTCCATCCAGTTTATTGTTTAATTTGAATTGGTGATAACACTGAAAACATTATTATTAATGGTACTGTTAAATTACTAACTGATCTTTGCTGTGAATTACCACAAGTTGATCAACCCTGCAAAGGACATCGATCATGGCTTTAAATGCCTTAACTGCCGAGTTTAAGTTACCATCTTGACGATAGCTTTGAGTCATAATCTATATGTCTCTGCTATTATGACAATTTACTTCACCGATTTACAACATATGACTACCATTGCCGAGTGATATTTTATCCACAAATGTTTGCTGATGAAAAATAATAATTCCATAAATGAGATTTTATTGCATGCATCAGACTGAATTATTTTGACTCCTAAAAGAAAAGATAGTGTTCAATGAGTTAACCAATTAATTTGTGATGAACAAATGGAGAATTAAATGAATTTAACGACTTCAAAAAAGGAGGTTCTCTTTTTGACCCGTATATATCCGTATTTATTTATGTTCGCGATTTTCTCAAAAGTACTGATCCGATTTGGATGGAGTTTTCGCTATTCAACTGAATATTTTTCTGGGAAGGTTTTTGACCCATGAAGTCGGTTCATTTTTTGTTAAAAAAGCTCTTGTTTTAATGCAGATATAATTGGAGAGTGAAAATTTCAATTATCACTATATACATATCTGACTGAATATCTAAATTCATCTACGTGGATTTCCATCTCATTGATTTTATTTAAAATAACTCAAGAATGTTCTTTGTGCATAATAAGATTTACTACATGCCATATATCAGATATTAAGAATGTTAAATTAAAATAGGAAAGAAAAATCCATAGCCTGGACCAGGAATCTTCAGCTAATCGTGCTGACAGTGTAAAATTGGAGCATTACGCTATCTACTTGTCCACAGTGGTTCAAATCCATCTACAGAATTTTATAAAAGTTGGAACGTTAAGTATGCTTTTGTGTAACACAATCTATCTATCACAACTCACCGACGCACGCCCTAGAGTGCATGATGTAATCATTGTACAGTGGTGCCTCACATAAGGTAACCTAATTCGTTACTAGGTGAAATTTGTTATGCGAGACTCTTTTTTTACATAGTAACCTTTGGAAAAAAGAGTTTAATTCGTTCCCGAGACAAAAAAATTGGCGACAAACTCCTTAATAAGAAAAAAAAAACCCAAAAAAACACCCAATGTTTCCAATCGCTTTTAGCCTATTTTTATTTGCATATAGATTTTCATCTCCTCCTGACTATAGATTTATTTGTGCTTTCATCAACCCTTGACGGGTCGTGTTGCTGATTGCCACTTTCGCCAATGGCCCCAAAAAAATCGAGGTGGCAAATTTTATTTAGAAGTGGCGAAAGTCGGTGGCGAAAAAAAAATCATGTTTATTTCATAATTTTCCTTAATCGTCATTCTTGAATTACTTCTAACTTGAAGTTTAAAATTATTCGGATCATTTAAGTTGTCTGTATTCGACGTTTAGGCATTGACACCTGCATTATTGTGATCATTGTTGCCAATTAGTAGATATTCCGTTTGCTCGGATTTAGAGAAAAAACTTTTTTGAGTTTGCATCACTGGTGGCTAAAATAATACGAAAGTGGCTAAAAATATGAAAGTGGCTAAACAGTTGCTACAAAAAAAATAATTCCAGATCCATTCCTGCTTGATTTTTGAACGCGTGAGCGTACATTTTCGATTCGTTATGCGAGACGGTTTCGGGGTGAAAATCGACTCGCTCAACGAACCAAATGCGAACTACAACAAAATGAACACGTGCTCGGTTCGTTACGTGAGGCATGGTTCGTTGCGCGAGTCGATTTTCACACTGACTCTGCATTCGTTATGCAGATTGTTCGTTGTTCGAAGCGCTCGTTATCGAGGCACCACTGTATTTTAATAAGAGTTTAACATACATCGGAAAATTTTGAGTAGATCCTTAATTGGCAGCATATTTTAAGCCAATCTAACCTTACTTTCATTTTAGCTGGACTTCCCCTTTAATAGTGAAAATGTAGAGAAATAAAATTTTTTCGAAATATCGAGGTTTTCGAGATATCGAGACTCGACTGTAGTAACAATTGTACAGTTATTGCAGGGATATAAGAAATTAAAAAAACATGTTCTTTTGTTTTATATATGCTGTAGATACAGTTAAGCAAGGAAAACGTAGTTCTTTTTATGTTTATTATAACGTAGTTCTTTTGTTTAGATGGTGAAACGTAGTTGATTCTTTTATCACCAGGTTGAATCCGACAAATTCTTTTAAGCAGAGGGATCGTTTAATGGGTTATCGGCCTGTGATTATGTATGATTAACATAAATTGACGCACCCTATTTTACATGGAATCCAGCCACTATGAGAAATGTATTAATGCGCTCTGCTTTTAATAATATTGACAGGATGCGTAGTTTTTACTTAATATTGATGCTTCTTAATAATTGATTAAGGATAATTAAATATTTGAAATGAATTAATTTAATATTGTGAAAATGTTTAATATATTGTTTGTTTTTCTTTTGATTTGTTTGTAAACAATTAAGTTCTAAATTTCAGCATAAAATTGTAAGGTAAAGTATACGGAGTAAGGATTGATTTATACTTGAGTGAGTGAGTGCGTGAGTGAGTGAACTCCCAGAACCAAGTGATCCGAGTGAGTGGCCTAAAACGTGTTTCTTGTTGCGTCAAATCTCGCGAACGTACCGCGCCAAACGAGAGAGTAATCATGGTCGCTGTAAAGTTTAAATAAGTAAGGACTTAGTGAGTTAATTATGCTAAAATTTCATTTACGTTTCCTCTAAACATTTTAAAACTTGCACCGAACCCATCTTGAGCACACGAATTTTTATGGAATAATGTTCGATCGTTGCGTATTCTTAAAAAAGATGTCGATCAGCTTGCGAAAACTTTGCTCTATTTAACTTCATTGTTTCACACTTGAGTACTGGAATTTTTTTTGACATTTAAAATATTTGTTATAAAATAGTAATAGCCATAACAATGAGTTACCCAGTTGGCTTTAAGTTGTTATCTTCTCTGCTTTCTTTCTAGGTTTCGTGTTACGGTTTGATTGCCACACGATTTATTCATTGCTTTAAGTGAAAGGTTTTAAAACACCTTAGCAAAAATGTGCTCATAGCGATCCGACTTTTACAATATTACCAGTAACTTCCCATTCCTTTTATTGCTTCGTTTTAATTTAGCTGGGATGTTTATTAAGGGGAATACAATGTACCGATGGCATTACAATGTAAACACAATTTGTCAATCACATTGTTTACATTTTGTCACTTGCTTTATTAGCGCGGTACGAAATCTGCAACCCCAAACCTCATTGATCACTTCCTATATATTGATCACTTACTTATTTATTATTAAATCCAGTATTAAAAGATAAACAATAATTTAATTTACGTTTAAAATATTATCTTGTAATCTTATAGAAAATGATATTGTAAAACGGCTTTTTCATTCATTAAAAAATAAAAAAAAAAATCATTAACAGAAATGATTAGTTTTAAATCAGAAATGATCACATCCCTTTATTACTCAATGGTTTTACAATCCATTTTTTATGTAATTGCTCATCTCAGCTCGCTAAGAACCTTTTAGGTTAATGTTAACTATCTGCACATCGTGCGATGATTGATCATGTAAACATGAATTTTAGGTAAATGGATTTATTTTTTAAAGACTGGGGGGGCTGCGCCCCCCCGACCCCCCCTCAACGAACTGATATATACCCCCTTTTCTATTTTGTCACAGTAGATGGCTAAGCAGTGATGGTAAATTAGTAACAATTTCACTTAGGGTGTGTCTAAAAAGTCTGACGGGTGGCGACTGGTGAAAGCCCGTCGCAAAGCTCGTTTTGGAGCCACCAGTGACTGAGTCGAAATTTCGACTATGTCCGATCAAGGCGGGAACGATGCGGGCATACGTAACTGGCTTTATTCATCTTAAATTTTCTCCCGATTTGGACGACCCTCGATTCATAAAGTAACGACCGGTCGCGATGATCGTTTTCATAACGCGACCGGGTTATGCTAATCGCGACTGGAGTCCAACGCCGGTCGCGGTCGGCTGCCTCGATGAGTAGAATCAAAATGGCAGACGAAAGTAGAAAATTCAAGTGTTCGAGTGCCCGATACATAATAAATATATTTTGGAGAAAGGAGATGGCGAAATACCATGAGGAACCTTGCTGCGACGGCATTTTGAAGCAACATGCTCACAACGCGCTGTCCATGAACGAACAAACGGAAGCAAACGGCCACCGATCGTACCACGTAATGTGTTGTGTTGGCGACTGGTCGGACTTTTTAGACACACCCTTACCTTGGTCGCATGATCAGTCATCGCACGATGTGCAAATAGTTAATATTAACCCCTTTTTTTTATTGGGTTGTACAGGGTTCACGCTAGGACAAAAAATCTACGAGTCAATTTGACTCCCGACCCTGAAAACTATGGGTCAGATTTCAGAAGATGCGAGTCAAATTTTAAATTCCTTTTAACTTCCATATTTTTACATGAATCCACAATCTTTATAGTGCTGCTATAGTTCATTAGAAATTTAAACAAGACCGCATGTGACAAAATGAAGTGAGGTTAAAATGTGGTGAGAAGGATATGGACCGATGAGATTCAGATTTTAACAAGTCAATTTTGACTCGCTGGTCAAAAAATCACGAGTCATTTTTTAGCAAAAATGCTCATTTGACGCGCAAATTGCGAGTAAGCGCAAACCCTGGTTGTAGCAGAAGTTTCCAGTTTTTGTTTATACAGGATGATTCGAAAGTCCTTGAACTCCCAAGTTTGAAATTTATTTCCTGCAAAACCATAAAAGATACCTAAAAATTGATGTTTGTGGTAATTGTGTTTGTCGCCTTAGGAATGTGATCCGCAGCGTGAGAGCACCACGTGACGCGACAATTCACTCATAGTTATCACACAAGAAAAGAGAATTACAGTTAGAAGTTTATTTTTCATACCAACATTGCATTCAGTGCTTTCAAAGGAAGTTTCCTGATTTCCTATTCCAAAGAAAACAACTACGTATGATCTTGTAAACTGGTTTCACTAGACAAGCTGTGTGGGTGTTAAGTCTAAAAGTGGCTGATGGGGCATGAAGTTCAACTTCATAGAGTAACATTCTTGCGCGTAAAACTCTTGCATTTAAAATCATAAACCATTTGCAGTAAACAATGTGCTTTTCCGAATCCAAAGAACGAAGCTCTTGCACTACCCGAATTTTGTATGGCCATAGCTTTAGATGTTTAGTAGCCCTCTGGGAGGCTGAATACGATCCGAAGCGACTTCTGCGGAGAATGCTGCAAGGAAAGTTCAGTTTTCTCCTGAAACGTAGACGTTACTACAGCCCGTCAGGCAATTTTAGGCTTATCAAACACGTTACTATCTTGTGAAACCAGTATTTAAGATCATACACAGTAATTTTCCTTGTATAGGAGCATCAGGAAACTTTATTTGAAAGCGCTATGCAACGTTGATACAACTTTTTCGCAAAATAAACTTCTAATAAAGCGACTCTCTATTCTTTCATGAGAACCTTGACTGAATAACGCCACTGCACGCACACATCCATGCATGCATCGTGTCATGTGGTGCTCTCACATCGCATAACACGTTCCAAAGGTGACACGCAACTACCACAAGCAGATTGGATATCTTTTAGGGTTTTGCAGCAAATGCGTTTTAAACTTTGAGTTCCCTTCGAGTTTTTTTGGTTCCTTACCTCAAGAACTCGCGTAATTGGAAATTATAAAATAATGATGAATGTGAGCGAATAAAGCAGAAAAACTTTGATCCCCTATAGTAATAACTAACATAATATCTCTTTAAGATGGAATCATATCCACAGTGAACAGAATGAAATATTTTGTTGATAGTACTGTTAATATTTGAGATTAACTTTTCTTTGTGGTAATGTTTTATTTTATCTTTTCCCTTTTAGATTATTTCATATGATATCAATGCAATAAAAGTTGGAATAGAATATATTACATTTGGAATAGAAGAATCCAAGTTGAATGCAACTGCACAATTTGTCTCCTGATGAGATAAGTGAGTATTTTATTATTAGTATTGCTTGTCGCCCTGTCAAAATTTTTTATTCTAAGTCCAATGAAAGATGAATGAAGCGTGTCCAATTAAATTTCCACTTTCATTTTATAAACATTATAAATTTTATTTCTCAACAATGTCTGTCGATTGGGAAGCTTAACCGAATAGTCACAGTTCTTCTTTCATTAGTATAGGTTAAGTGAAAAGTTTGTTCGTATTTTTTTTTACACATAAAGAAAAGCTCATACAAATCACAAAAAAAAAACAAACAAAAAAAAACAAAAACAAACGAGTTCATCCATTGAAGTAAATTTCATCATTATCTACAGTTTATCACCAAATTCCATACCATTCAGCCGTTTGGAAGCAAAAAATTCTCAGCGCTCATTCTCAGCTTCCTCTCCTTTGTTGAACCACCGTTTCAGAAAATGGACTGTAAAAGATGGCAGTTTAATGGCGCAAGGTCTAGGCTGTAGGCAAATCCCTGCAGGTCAGGATAACTCATGTTTATGGTTGGGCAGGAGTCAATTCATGGGGAACTTCTTGGTAGTTAAGTAATAAACTAGAGGATACTCTTTTACCACAACAAGGAGTAATTCTTGGTAGTATCTGTTCCTAAGCCAGAATTGCCGGAGATGCTGATTCATGGTGCTATTAATCTGTAGGTAGTTATAAATTGCTGCGGTTTGACTAGTTCACTCAGGGCTTCATCACCCAGAATAGATGACTGTCCAAACTTTGATTTGTTTTTAATACTGGCATCACTCTTTTCAAAGCGCCTAAACTATTTTTGTTCCATGTGTTCAGGTTTTCCACATTGTCGATTTCTTTTTCCACTGCCTGCACACTCAAAGGAAGAAATGAAAAGTATAAGGGTCGTACAAATGAAAATGAAAATTTGTGCGGGGAAAAAAAAAGATGACGTGTAGGATCGTAAGTTTTTGTTTTCAACAATTGCGAAACCCCACGTGCAAATTGAACAATAGTTTGCAAGTGTTGCATCACGCCAGAAAGAACGATAGCTCATGCTTCAAAGCTCTGCGAGTGATCTTTTCGTCCAAACAAGCAATTGCAAACAAATCAAAGTCAAATCGCGAAAAAATCAACAGCATGGGGAAGGTAATGTTGACCGTGTTTTTTGATCGCAAAGGCCCGATTTTATGGACTTTCTTGAAAAAGGCACCACAGTTAACACAGCACGATATGGGGAAACATTGAAGGCACTGCGCACGGCCATCAAATGCAAGCGTCCTGAACTTCTTACAGAAGGAGTGTTTCTTCTCCACGACAGCGCGCGTCCTCACACCTTGAAAGTAACGGTAGACTTCATCAAAAAGTTCAACTGGGAAGCAATGCAGCATCCACCTTACAGCCCTGACTTATCCTCGTGTGACTTTCACGTGTTTGGGAATTTAAAGAAACATCTGAAAGGCCGCAGGTTTCAGTCGGACGATGAAGTGAAGGAAGAGATTTTGAAATGGTTCCACACGCAACCGAAAGACTTCTTTCATAAAGGAATTACACGCCTTGTTACACAGTGGGATAAATGCCTTAACGCATTTGGAGAGTATTTTTAAATTCCTTGTATACACTTTGGATAAAATAAATAATTTTCGTTTTCATTTGTACGACTCTTATAGCATAATCATTAGTATATAGCCTTATTCTTCCAAAAAATAGTTAATGCTTGAAAGGGGTTTTTATAGGGGTTTTAATTGTTCCCCTCATCCCCTCTTGTTTCAATATTGAAAAACTTATTAAGTTGTTGACATTACTACCGTAGACGTTTCAACAAGTCATTGTTAGACTAGGTCCGTTTTCACGAAAAGAGCAACGGGCAACCTTGTGATGGAAAATGATAATAACAAACAAAAAAAAAATCCCTTACGTTTTATTATGATGACAAGTGACTGGATGACTAAAAAAAAAATGACTTGTGTGAACCCTAATGTTATAATTTGACTAAGACTCCAATTCAAAAGAGAGGGGAAAACTCCTCCTATTACAGCAAAGTACTTTAAATTAGACTTGGATTTGATTGATGCACAAACAAATTTATTAACTGCAAAACTAAAATTGCCTTGAAAAGGAATGATGCGAAAACTTTTTGGGTAAAGGAATTCAAATACAGAAGTATGACCCTGGTCGAATTGAACGAATTGCAAGTGGCAGCGAAACCATGATCAACACTGGTTGATCAGACGTAGACAAAAGAACACAAAACCTCGAACTGAATGACTTAGTTGACAGGTGAATGAATGAAGAGTAATTCAGACAGAATGAAACTGTTGAACCCACAGTCTGGTCTCACAACCTGATTCGTCCATACAGTTCTGATCCCGAGAGACCCTTATGAAGTGAGAGACAGATATGTGGCATTCAGTACAAACAGAAAGAATCAACTTGAAGAAGGGGTAGAAAATCTTTTCTTTATTCTTAGTGCAGGAGTTAAAAAGAGGTTCAGTATGTTTCATGACATTAAAACCGAAATATAATACTGCAATTTAATATGAACACAAGTTATAATAAAGAAAAGAAAAGATCAATCATAAAAACAATGCCTTCATTTTAACAATGCGTTGTGTTGATACGAGATTGATGCCAATCTTTGTTTGGGGCCTGATGAAAATGTGGACTCTCCTTTGATATAAGTCCCTTCCTTTCTTGTGTGAATGTAAGACGTGCAAGAAAATGTGCAACATGTATCAATTCACCCTTTTCTTAGCATCTATTCCTCCTTCCCCGCAAAGAAAACCCCGTCAGTTTTTAGGCGTAGGCAAAGAGCACAACTGGTCGTTATTTTTTATTCAAAGTCTCATTAGAATACTGTTATCCAGGATGAAACAGTAGTACGAGAAATTTACATGAGCCAGTTGGGCATCGTTGGATGTCTGCAGTCGGCCGTGGCAGCACGAAAGGTGCAGGCTGTTATGATTGTCATTTCGCAAAGTCCAAAAAGGTTAGGTTAGGTCAAAATTATGAAATCTAAAAATTGTGAGTCAAAATTCAAAAGATGCGAGTCAAATCTAAAAAAAATTTTCTATTCCCTTATTATTATTATTTTTTTTTTACATATCTGAGACATTTGTTAACAGGAAATGGAGTAACATCTTTACGGGTGTGTTTGTTTAATGCGACGAAAGCGACGAAGTTAACGTAGCTGCGTTGTTTAGTCTCGTCAGATAGACTATTTCCGTTTGCTATTGCCAATGACGCTGACGCAGTTACGTTTTGTCACCCGATTAAGTCGACGAGCTGAAACGATCGTCAGCTTCTGCGGAATTAGCATTCAAGCCAGTTATTCAAGCTGATTCAAGATGATTCAAGCTGCCATATTCAAGTCGCAATGAAACCAAAGCAAGCAGGATGAATTGAAAATATATCTAGCAATCATATTTACGGTTTCTGTAAATTTGATGTAATAAGTAGTTTACTCCAATATAATTTTTCAGCTTAAATCAGCATAAATGCAATTGCATGCATCAAAAGCCAATCATCATTGATGACCGCCCTTTTGGAAATAGTTGGATCAATGAATTCGTTTGTTTATGTCACCCTGATGACTGTCACGGTTTTGTCGCATGGTAGTCTCCTTTGCGCTTTCGTCACATTAAACAAACATGCCCTATTTCTACAACTGTATCTACAATGCAGTTTTTACCCAGTTTGCTCAGTTAAGTCTTTCATCTCGTCTTCATTGATTCCAATACAGCAATTGCTGCAGTACATGCAACATTTTGAAACATTGGCCCATTGATGCTAATACAGTGATCGCTGCTTAATGTAGCCACCTTTAACATGGCCAGCCACTTTTTATGGCTCTGTCCGGAATTTTCTGTTTCCTATGTGGCTTTAACTGGCTACAATCTGCTTAATGTGGCCGCCTTTTTTCAGAGGTAGTGCACGAATTCTACTTTCTCATCTCATCTCATCTTACTCCGATAAATGAACACCTCTGCTTATAATATCCACTTTTCATTTCCGTCTAAGCTAATGGCCGACATCATCTCAGAAGACAAACTTGTCAAACAGATACTAGACAATATTTTAAATAAATTAGTTTGACAAGATACTGTACTGTACGTGTATAAATGATTTTTTTAAGCAAACGGACTTGTCATATGAAAAATATGTTTTGATATATATTCCGTTTTTTATTGATAAATAAACGAAAAAGTGGTTTGAAAATCTCCATTTGCTGATTTGTTCTTCTATATGTAAGTACAAACACATGCTCGACTGTTGGAAAAAGTATATGCACTTTTAGTAAGCTCTCTTAAAACAGCCATCAGTTAATACCGGGCTTTGCAAAAGTTCTGTTACACTCGTGACGACCCTCAAAGAAATGGACACGACGATGTTCACGATGCAGTTAGACATGTTTTTATTGTGCCATCATGTAGAATAACATTGTAATTAGTCATTTAATCAATGTAGCCACCATCTGCATCAAGAACCCGCTCCAGACGAGGCCGAAAAGCCTTGCAAACTTTGCGAATGTAGTCCTTCCTCATTCTGGTCCACACACGGTTGACAGATGTTTTCAGCTCGTCGACGTTGCTGTGACGGACCTTGCAGGCCTTCCCCTCGACATGCGCCCACACGCTGTAGTCAAGTGAATTGAGGTCTGGCGACTGTGGAGGCCAAAAGCCCTTCGACCAGAAGGTCATGTTGGACCCCAACCAGTTTTGCACAGTGTTGGCCGTGTGGGTAGGGGCACCGTCCTGTTGAAAGATGTAGTCCGCATTTCTTCACCCAGGGAAGGACTTTTGTGGCCAGGATGTCCTTGTAATCAGCTGCCGTTAGCCGGTATCCACTTGGGAACCACACGGGTGGCATTTTCTCGCCATTCGACGCCACGATTCCGAGCATCATCACAGAGGCCGGGTGCTTGGTTGTAGACACGTTGCGGACCTTGGAGATGTCCTGGCCGAAGTTTACCACGCAGTCGTTTCGCTCGTCATGACTTTTCAAGTCGTTGAGAAGACGGCGACAGCGCTTCCAACGTTGTTCCCATATCCGATCCGTCAGCAGAGGCCTCACGCTCTTTCCACCTTCTTCTTTGACCGCTCTGGACACTGTGGACACCAAAATTCTCTTTTTCTTTGCGAGCGCAGTCATTTTGAGCGTCGGGTCTTGTTCGAAGGCTTTTCTCACAGCCAAACGGTTGACGACTTGAGGTCTACCTGAACGAGGTTGATATTTAAGGTCTCTCCCATTCTTGAGCCTGTCCGCAACTCTGTGGATGGTCATCCGGCTGACTTTGAGGAGCTTGGCAATCTCGGACTTCGTGTGGCCCGTGCGCAGGAGAGCAGCGATCTCTACTCGTTTCGTTTCCATCGCTTTTGTCGTGGACATTAGGATCACTCAGAGGTTAACACGTAATTTCCAATATATTATTTGATCCTTTTGTGGAAATGGAATTATCCAAATCATGAGCAGTCCATTTTTGGGGGGATGTAGAGAGTGTAACAGAACTTTTGCAAAGCCCGGTATGGCCACTTAAACATTGTCCCGAGGCGGCCATATTAAGCAGCGACTACTGTAATCTTCAAAATTACAAAGTAGAAAAGAGAAGGAAAAATTGTGCGACCTGGGCACAAACCAGGAATTATGACATTCGATGGCTGCTCTAAGCAGTGAACTGTATACAAGTTGCGTTCGAAAAGTTCGGTGAATGGTCCCATAGTTGAACAACTGTGCTGGTTATGTGATGTTGCACTCAAGCAGACGCAGTGAGAGACTTGGCAACTAGTACCCCCTAGCGTCCAAATCAATATTGTCTGTTAAGCGGAAATGCACGCTATAACCAATTTAACGCAGTCCGTGTGAGAAGGTGTGTCTTTGCGAAATGGAGCGACACGTCAGCATCAGTTTTTCTTCAAATTAGGCAAAACGGTAATGGAGACACATGAAATGTTTGTGAAAGTGTATGGTGTGGAAGTAGTGAATAAAAAGTGTGTTTTTGAGTGGCTTAAACGCTTTAGAGACGGAAAGGAAGATGTCGAGTTTGAGCCGCGTTTGGGTTGACTGTCAACAAGCACAAACCCAGACAACATCCAACGAGTGTGACTGATGCTTGCTGATGATCGATGGCTGTCTTTGAGAATAATAGCAGAAGAATTGAAGATGAGCCTATACAGTGTAAGTACAATTGTTCACGAACATTTGCAAAAGCGTAAGATGTGCCCAGTTTGTACCACACAAGCTGTCAGACAAGCAAAAGCAACACCGGATGGAAACCTTTGGAGATTTCGCCGATGCGTGTGTGACCAGAATCCACAGTAGTTGGAAACAATCATTACAGGGGAGTCATGGTGGAGTTGCGGAGATCAAACAACGTGTGACAATGGTGCTTCGAGGGATACCGAAAGAAGCGTTCGCTGGTAGTTTCCAGCAGCTGTACAATCGATGTCAAAAGTGTGTTGTCGCTAATGGCGATTAGTTTGAATGCCAGTAAAGGTATTTTGTTTGTATCTCTTGTTTCTTTTATTTTATGACCATTCACCGATCTTTTCGAACACACCTTGTAAATGCAGATTGATGAATGGTTTCGGTTTCCTTTACTTTTTGATTCGCTCTCTCCTTAATTTTTTCTTTTTACACACACATATAGAGACAGCACTCCAGTAAAAGGAGTGATGAAGGAGTTTGATAACAAGTCATTTTTGACTCGCAGATCAAAATTTTACAAGTAACTTTTTCTGTAAAATGCCAGTTTGACGTGTAAATTGCGAGTAAGCGTGAACCCAGCTTCCAGGATCGTTACAATAAACATACAACATGCATAAACTAAGCTACTTATTGAAAATCCAACAATGGGAGATATTCGTTAGGTTCACACAAAGAAAACGCAGGGAAAACGCACCTCCGAATGTCGTGTGACTAAATGTAGGTGCGCTATTCAAAATGTTTCGGAACCATACGTTAGGCTACATTCTTTAAAGCATAATCTTTTGAGCCCATAATAAAATTTTAAGAAACTATCATTTCGTCGTTATTTTTTCGTTTAATCTCTTATTTTTTTGTAACTAGGTAGTTCCCCATTCCGGGAATACTAGATCTATTGATTTTAATGCCCCCCTTTCGAAAACTTGTTTTAAGAAATTTAAAATGCAGCATTGCTTTTAAGTGTCATTATATTTGAGCATCTTATTTTAACTTTATATCAAGAGTATGAAGTATTAACTATAGGAATATAAATTTTCCTCCCAAAATTATTCAGAAAACTTAAAGCATCTCTCATATCGACATCGTGTTATATAGGGTATTATAAGAGATGTTTGATTAGTGCATTATTAATATGAAGCTTTCTATACTTATTCTTCGGTGTGAGAAACAAAATAAAGGAATTGCAATATCTGGAAATGGGCTTCCCAGCAGGGACTACTTGAAAATTCTAATTAATGTCATGAGAGGGCGCCACTCTTGATACTGTTACTATTGTAACAAACATGGGCAACTGCCTCACATAGCTGTTTCTCTTGCAATTTACTTTTAGTAATATTTAGTTGCAAAGAGAGTTTTTTACATTTTCATGAAGATTATAATTCTGGGTATATCAGGTTATTAGAATTTTTATTAAGATTCTATGGTTGATTGAGTGTTAGGCCTATAGGCCTGGTAGGCCTAATTCTCCCAGCATGGCTGGTTTTATATCTTGAAATCAGAGGATATAGGAATATTGAAAATATATAGCATAAATCAATAAGATGTAAGGAATAATTTTCAGTAATGAAAACTTAATTTATAATAATATAATTAATTAATAATCTGGTTTACTTTTCTTTACAATTCTTTAAATGTGTATTTAAAAAAAAAAAAAATTGATAGTGGACAAATATAGTGGACATGTATTGATTATATAAAAAAAATTATTTTTTTTCATCAAGCAAAAATTAATAATAATAAATGAGTTTATGTGCGATTAATTCATATAAACTCATAGTATACTCGTGTTTGATTCATAGTATCACTATGATTTACTTTAAGCCTTAATTATTTATTTATGTCAGGTTCCTATGGTTCTTACTTGATGTTGCTTTTGTTCAAGGTAGTGAGCTGGTGCATTTGTGCAGCTGTATAAATAATTCTTGACTTTTTAAAGCTTTACCAAAGGAGTTGTTGATAATTTATTTAGGATTTTCCAATTTATTTCATGCTCGGGAAAAAAGCATATGTGCAAATGAATTCCCAGTACTATATTCGATATCGGTCGTTGCATATCAAATGTCGGATTGCTGAGGTCATCTTTAATGGCCCTCTAGAAAGGACACCTTCACACGTGCTATTTGAAGTAACCCCCATTGCAATCCAAACATTGTTGCCATCGATTTGGCAGCTTCTCGAGCCCTCTCTGATAGAATCCATGGTCACGGGACTCAATAAACTCCCGGAATGCGTTTTCGACGTCTGCTTGGGTTTAGAATGTTTTCTTCAGGAGAAAATTGTCCAGGCTCTGGAAAAGATGGTAGTCTGTAGGGAGAGGTCCGGAGAGTACGGGAGGGGGGGTGTGGAAGCCTGTAGCCCAGAGCCTGAAGCCCGGAGCCTGTAGTACCTGCACGGTCGTTTGTGCGGACGCACGTTGTCATGCAGCAGAAGAGTGCCTTTGCGATTCACAAGTGCAGGTTGTTGCTGACACAGTTTTGTGTGCATACGATCATAACCACCGAGAGAGAAGGCCTCTGCGATGAAAAGTAATACATTGTTATATCATCATAGTTAGGGCAAATTTATGCCTTATTATTGGTAGAAATATGAATAACAATGCCCTATTTATGATGTTGTAGCAATGTATTATGTTTCATCGCAGAGGCCTTCTCTCTCTCGGTGGTTACGATACGATGCAGTTCACGACAGTAGGTCGCAGCAGTGATCGTCTCCCCTGCTGCAGGAAGTTGTAATGCACTATACCACTGATGTTCCATCAAACTGTACCCATGAGCTTCCTAGGGTGCAACGGGGGTTTAGGGAACTGTCGTGGGGGTTCATCAGCATCCAGCCACTGTGCTCTCTGTTTCCTATTGTCATATAGGGTGTACGTCGTTTCTTATTTGCTTATTTGCATCTTCTGCTTCTCTACCAGTCTGAGTCTTTCACACTCCTCACCTCTTGGTTTGAACGACTTCTCTTCGCAGGGGAAGTATCGATGGACATGCTGTCGGTTTTTTCTTTCTTGGCTCGATGCCACCTTGCGTGATTTCCCGATCGCTTGCTTCAAATGAGGTGACACCCAGTGTTGGAAAACTTAAATCATTTAAGAGGCTGAACTGGTTTATTATCATTTATAGCAGTTATATGTGCTTAAGATATGTAGAAGTGAAAAGAGGAATGGGCAGTTTATATCGAATTGATGATCACGTTTGGACTTATGATTGATGTGTTGACTATCAATATACATTGAAGCACATGTATAGTACTTCTTGCCTCTGCGGAGAAACATTTGCTTCAGTCAGGTGGAGTTAGTTCTCACACTGATTATGTAGAGTTCAATCTGATGCCTGCGACAGACGACAGGGAAACCACTAATCCACATAACGAATTTATTCTGATGAATACGTATTTCGGCAGCCAAGCTGCCTTCTTCAGCATCCAAAGGAAGCTATGATCAAGGATCTCCTCTGTGTAAAGAGGTTTCAAAATGTTCTCCTGGTAGTAATTTGCATTCACCTTAGCGTTTTTCTCCACTCGATGAAGTTGCGACCATCCTTTTGAGCAGACCCTGCCACCACCATCAAGCCTTTCAGAAAACTTTCATGACACTTGCGCACCCAACCAGTCCAGCCTTTCACGAATATGATAGGCAATTGCCTGAACCTTACCATAATCTGTGAGGTTAACCTACGCTTCATCTAACTTGACGGCAAACCGCCATTTCTCGCCTTTAGAGGGCATTGGTTTTTCGTTCATGTATGTGACTTTCATTAAGAGCATGAACCCTGGCTTTATGGAACTTGCGCAGTCCTAAGTTGCGTTTAATTATGTGATTTACCATTGACGCAGACGTTCCTGCCTTCTGAGCCATGGCCTTCTGTGTCGGAGAGTTTACTATGTTACCATCTTCCTAATCTTTTTGACTTTGTCAGGTGAACGGCTGGAATGGGTTCTCTTCTGAGGTAGCTTTTCATGGTTGAACTTGTCGGGAATGCCCGAATTACGAACTCACTCTGAATGGAGTTGATAGCAGCCTTCGATAATGAAATTCCTTCCATCTTGCACTGTTGCAAGATGGGTACGGCACTAAATCCCACTTTGGAAAGCGCTCATATGTACGCTCTCCAAAAATCATTAATTTTTCTAGTCATGCCGTGAATTTTCTGTACTTGTTTCTTGAACAAATGTTTATGGAATGCCACTGATACGCCACCTGATTTCCATAGGCTAGGGCGCATTCCATTGCCGGGGAGGGGTGTTCAAAATCGGCTAAGTTAATGAGAAATGACCCTCTTTATATCTGAACATGCTCCATCATCCATAACTGAAAATGCCTGTCTCGAGCTTCCATGGAATTCTCGGTTCAACTTACTGGTTGCCGTTGACCCTGTCAAAGAGTCGAATCTTTACCACTCACTGCACACCTGCATTCGACCTCCTGTGAATTTTGGAGAATCCTGACTGAAGCTTTTCCCAAGATCCATTTAGTTAAAAGCTGCCGACATTCACATTTATTACTCGTTCCTCTCATGCTACATCTCGGATGCTCCCCTAATATACGCTGATGTCCGTAAATTAAGGTATTTGCAGAATGAGACCCTTCCGTGCATCCGATCAGCACCAAACATGGTAAGGCCAATCTATAAGTCCTATAAACAATATTGCATCATTAAATACACAGATGGCAACACCACTGGCGTCGGAACATGCTTATCAACAGAGGTAATAGTGCTCGCGGCAAAAAGAACGTTTTTCTTTTTTTTAACTTTCATTGGCAATTGAGCATTCGATAATTGTTGCTAATGGCTTATCGTGTCAACAATTGGACAACTGTAAGCAGGCCAGTCCCAGGTTGAAGTGTCTCAAGTACTGAACATGTCAACTAGTGTCATTTCAAGACAGTGGATATGGTTTCGACAGGAAGAAAATACCCGTAGGCGCTTTAATTAAAGTCTGCCAAGGGTCACCATGCCTAGACAAGACCGCTATCTTGCTTTATCTGCCCGTAGGAACAGGCAAAGCAAAGCCAGGAACATTGTCAATGGTTGCTGGGGTTAATGTTTCCAGGTAAACTGTATACAGGAGACTCCATGCAGTTGGCCTTTATGCTCAACGACCGACGAGGTGCGTGTCCATAGGGAATGATTGGCTTGGTGCACTGAACATGCAGCATGGACACAAGGACAGTGGAGTGTCAGGTCAGGTTATGTTCTCGGATGAGTCCTGGTATAGCCTGGACTCTGATTTTCGACTTGTTCACATCTGGAGAGATCATGGGACATATGAACACGACCATTATGGTGTATGATTGTGTGAGTGGGCATTATGATGGGGTCCTGTAATAGCTACAAGTCTTAGACATAGGGGCTATAACTGGCTAGGAGTATCAGGATAGTGTCCTGCAACAATTTTTTTTTATTTTATTTAAAAAGAAATGATTAAGGCATAGGAATAAGCTGTTCTTAGAACTTTAATTAAAGGAATTAAATAAAAATTTATAATGATATTAAAAATATGTCACACAGTGTTACAGTAACTGTTCTTCGTCGGGCCTAAAGGGTCCGACCTGTTACTGAGCAGCATTTTTGGCCTTTGAGTGTATAATTTAGAAAAGTAAGGACTACTGAAAAAGCACCTAAATTTGTGGGGTCGCATTATCCAAGAGGGAAAAATTAACACTACAACGACTAGGAGAGGGGGGGGGGGTAAACTAACTTCAATCTGATGAATTTCAAACGAAACTAGTAAGTAATATTTTATTTAATATACTGGTGTACAGTTGAACCCTGATAACTCGAATCTTCAGCGGACCACGATAAAAAATTTGAGTTAAACAGGTTTTTGAGTTAACCAGTAAATCGAAAATGAGGCTACATGACAACTACAAAGACTACATGATACTCACAGTGCATCTATAAATTCAATTATTTTAATGAGAGCCAATTAAATATGCAATTACAGTACGGTCCCAGTAAAAACGTGTTCTGTTCAAACGCGAAATCTGCTCCAAAGCGGTTTTGACATAGTTTCCGAATCTACTTCCAGTTTGTAAACTTTTTCTAAAGACATAGCTTCTCGATTTTTGACCACTTATTTTTCACCTGACGAGGTTTATGATATATTTTGACCCGTTCTATGCCCGAGAATTCACTTTTTTTCTCAGATTTCTGTCATTGTTTACTACGTTTAAAAATTCTCCCACTGAACGCTAGCAATCAGTAAGTTTGATTCTCAATTTTGTGTTCGTGTTAAGTTTCGATTTCCACAATGGTTGCCAGCAACCACGAAATATTCTTGCGTCGTTTTCTTTGTTGTGTGGACGTAAAATTAAAGTTGAAAAATGAAATAAAGTTTCAACTGGCAAAGCTTTTTGAGGAGACTGCCTGTACTTATTAGGCCCACTTTAATTAGCTCGGGGGAGGGGGGGGGGGGAAGAGGAGAGACACTATAAAGTAACAGATCGATCGTTTCTTTAGTCAAACTGCATAACTTTTATTTTCATGTTAATTCTTCAATATTTTTTTGTATTATTTTCGAATGGCTTATAATGTTTTTGTAATATCTTTTAATTTATAAAAGTAAAGGTTTCTTGATCTCATGTACAGCTGACCTACTTATTGGATTAAACGTGAGTAGAGAGGGAAGGGGTGGAGGTTGCTCGAGTGCTCTTGGATCTAACATGAAAGTTGATGAAGAATTGAACTTGGTCCATATTGTATTAATTTTTGAAATATTTTAATATAGGTTTTTGCTTTAAATTTATGAATATTTATTCACTAAATCAAATATTTCTTCAAGTTATTCGAGATTTATGAAAAACTTGTTTGAGTTAACAAATGAAATTTCTATTAATTAAATACTCTGGGGCAGTGTTGCCAGATTTTCCTAGATAAAAATCCCACGATCCTTTGCTAAAATTCCCACTTCCTGTTCCCAGTTTCAGTTTCAAAAGAGTGAAAGAAACATCGTTAAAATATATTGGTTTTATTAACATGAAAATAATATTTAACTATCCTCAAAAATAATGAAGATGTAAAGAATCCTGAAGCTCGAGTGTATGACACTGTTTTTCTTGTTTACTGCTAACATGTCAGTGATTGGTGCGCAGCAACCATTTAGATAGCTGATCTGTATATGTGATCTGCTCTCTGATTGGTGGCTGTTTAGATGGAACAGATCTAACGCACATGCATCGCAGAGATCCCGCCTTAAAGATGTTGCAGGCTTTGCTATCACGTGATCATCACGTGAGAAAGCAAATTTTTGTGTTCCGCCAGGAAGCAATATGAAGAAAACACATATATACGATTTATCCATTGCATTTATGTGTTATGTCGAAAATTCCCCAAATCGACTGTTTTATAAAAAAAAATTCCCTTTTTCCCTTTTGCCAAGATTTTTAACTGAAATTCCCACAATATGGCAACACTGCTCTGGGGATGGGACTTTGAGTTATCAGAGTTCGAGTTACTCGAGTTTGACTATACATTATATCAGTGTACTGTATATTGTATATATTGTGTAATGTACCAGTATATTGAGCATTATACGCTAGTCTCATTCAGGACCGTACACAGAATTTTTTGGGGGGGGGGGGGGGCTGGCCCAATCCTGCTTGGGTGGGGGATCCCGTATGCAACAGATTTAGTTGACAACATGGTGGCCAATTTCAGGGAGGGGGGGGGGGGCGTACGGCCCTGGTTTCGTTTGAAATTCGTCAGATTCAAGTTCGTTTGAAATCATTCCCTCCCCCCCTTTGAGTTAATTTTGGGCAATGGAAAAGTGGAAGGGTAATTGAGAAAGAAAGCAAATTATACCGTCTATACAATATGCAGTACATTAATTTGCTTTTAGGTATATTTGCTTGATAATGTCAATTTTATTTATTATTATTATTTTTTTTTTTTTAATAATTTCTTTTTTCTTTTTTATTTCAGATAACATTATCCAGTTTTCTTGAAGATAATATGAAAAGTGCAAAATTCCAACATTTGTTATTCACATTTGTATAGAAACTAAACATTGTCATCTTCCCTCATGAAGTACCATATCTGTTCTTTCTTTTTATTTCAATATTATTTTATGACAAAAAATGTCTGAAAGTATTGAAGAGCCAAATGCTTTAAAAGCTGGATCTGCAAGTTTATTATTTACAAATCCTAATGAGAAGGTAAATATAAGTGACGGGCTTTCAAATTCACATTGTAAAGAGTTTGAAGAAAAGGAAACTGACGAAGATGATAGTATCATCGAAGGAGCTGCAAATTTATTATGTGAAATCTGTGATGAGGAGGAAGT
This sequence comes from Rhysida immarginata, assembly GCA_023313115.1. Lineage (NCBI taxonomy): Eukaryota > Metazoa > Arthropoda > Chilopoda > Scolopendromorpha > Scolopendridae > Rhysida > Rhysida immarginata. The sequence goes on along the minus strand of JAHWFO010024453.1, from coordinate 975,039 downwards.
CGCAGACGAAAACAAAACTGTTAGTGATGAGGAGGAGCAGGAAAGTGTTGTGGACAGGGTTTTAAATTCAACAAGTGAAACTTGTGATGAAAAGACTGACGTCATGGGTGAGTGTTCTGATGAGGATGACCATGTTGTAGATGAGAAAGAAACAGCAGAGTCATCTGAAATTTGTAAAGAGGAGAGGATCACGGATGGAAATGAAACTGTTAGTGTTGAGGATGTTGGCTGTGAAGAAACTGTAACGTCACTTAATTATTCATCAGATGTGCAGGATGACATGGCATCTTGCGATGATAAAACAAGTCTTCATCATCTTCCTTCGGAACATGATGTTACTGATGTGTGTAAGAATGATGTAAAATCAGTTTTAACGGAAAATGTTAGCGAGAAAGAGGAAAACAGTGACTCAAAGTCTCCTATGGAAACGGACGTAAATGACCAAAGTATAGAATCAGACAGAGATTGTGAAGAATTGGAAAGTGAGATTAAAGAGGTGAACAAAAAAAGTGATACAATTTTAGCTTTACTTGAAAACATTACTGAATCTATTCTAAATAGTGAACGTGAACGTGAAGAGAAGGCTAAGATGAGGAGTTTGCAGACTCATCTCTTATCACTCTCTTCACATGCTGTACGTTCTGACCACGTTATGGATTTAACTTCAATATCTAATTCCAGTATAAATTTGACATCTGATAAAACAAGAGTGGAGAATAACGTTCAGCAAAAAAGTGAAGGTAATAAAATTCAAGGCTGTGATGGTGATAATGATAATAATAACAATAATTCATCTGTTCATTCAAATAAAGATTTAGCACAATTGTCTGACAAAGAAATTGAAGCCAAACACTTACTTCTATCCACGTTGAATATAATTCCAAAATCCAAGTTGCTGACTAATGAATCTAAAGATAAAACGTTAGACCTTAGCAGCGGTGCCCACAAAAGCACTATGCTGTCATTAAACAGTGGTATAGGAAATAACACGCCAAAAAGAAAAGAAATATGTAGGTCAATCCTTTTTTTTTTTCCCCTCTCTTTAGTGTTTAAGAACTTTTTTTTTTTTTATTTCTACCAATTTATATGTCATTATTTCTCAGATTATACTGTACTTATCTGATCATAAGATGACCCTCCCCCCCCAAATTTGCAAGCATTTCAAGAAAGAATTTTTTTTAAAGTCGAAAAACGAATTATATGCATTTTAACAGTATTGAAATTTTACTACCAAGTTTAATAAGCACTTTTAAATCTTACACGTAAATTAATAAACCAGTTTTTATTTCAGTAGTGCAGTAAAACTCCTCAAATATGGAATCCAGGGTAGGTCCAGATTTCACGATTTTTCCAGGTTTCTCGTGGAAAATTGCAGCAAAATGGCAGCTCCCTTTTCTAGTGTATACTGGACAAAAAATTAGTCACTTTAAAAGTTCTACGATGCTTCTATGTAAAGTACCGTAATTTAAACTAATAACGCCGCAGCAATGAATAGATTGCAGTGCCGAAATTCATCTTTTTCTAAAATAAAAACGTAAGATTGGCCGCAGCAATAGTTACACCGCATCCCCCCCCCCCCCCTTTATAACGAATTGGCTTAATTTAAGAGCAATATATATTTTAATACCTTTGATGTACATTAAAATTGTACTTGGTTTACAATATTTGCGATACCATAATGGATAAATTAAAATCACTACCATAATTGAAACCTTCAAAATCGAAATTTTTTGAATCTGAATGAAAAAAAGAGTGTCAAATATTCTTTTTAAGATTCAAACATTCTTCTTCATTTTCTTTATTTTCATCAATACGAGCAATAGTTTTATATGGTAGTAGCTACCGTTTTACATATATGGTGGCTGCAGTATGGTAAACCAGCAGCTTGGAACCTCGTTGATCAAAGCAGTTTTGAATTCAGCAAAGTTACTCTCGTATTTATTTTTGATGACGGGAAATTCAATTAAAAAATGAATTAATGTACCATATAATTAAAGAACAGTGGTGCCTCAGATTTCGAACGCCCCAAAACTCTAACAATTTGGAATCCGAACGAAATTTTCAAGTAAATTTTGTCTCGGGACTTGAATGCTGCCTTGGAAACCGAACGCTTAGCTTCATTTCGTTTTCGTCTCGCCTCTCGTCTCATTGATTTTGACGATTTATCGCAGCTAATTTTACGAATATTTTTCTATAAAACACTTAGTGAATTAGGTATGCTTGATAAAGTGTAAAGCGTTGAAAGCAAAGTAAGAGAAATGCTGTTAGAGCAATAATTGCAACTAAGCGTGAAGGTGGTATCCATCTATGTGAACTTGCTACAATATTATTGGACCCTGGAATGGATTAGTTTCCATTATTTTCAGTGGGAAAAACTGCTTTGGAACTCGAATTCTTTGGAATTCGATTGCCATCTTGGAACGGATTGTATTCGAATTGTGAGGTACCACTGCACTGTGGTGTATATCATATGCTAAGTTCATCAGGACAGAATGCAATTCCGTGAGATCGAAGTTGCCATCTTTTTGAGAAGTTATTTTTGTATTAGTTTTTGGTGACGGGAAATTAAAATAAAAACTGAATTAATGTGCTGTGTAATGAACTGTATATTGTACATAGTTTAATTAAAGTACTGTCATGTACATTATACGTTAAATTCATTTTAAGTTGTCAGCCCGGAGTTCGTTGGAAGAAAATGATCAGTGGTGCAGTATCAGATTCCAAAAATTGTTTCAATTGTCATGCTTTAAAGAAGAAAAAATCACTAGTTAAGCCGCAAAGGCATTGTTTTCTAAGCTTTTTAATGCATATGCTGTGGCGTTATTACCGTAAATACAGTAGTTTGTATATTGTGCTCTCTTTATATAATGAAAAATTTATAACTGCAACTCCATGTAACGAAGTTTTTTCCGGAAAATATAAAAGCTGAAGAGTGGTTGATGTTTAAAGGCGATAAAATCATACTTATGCTATTAAATATCTGTTTCTCATCAAATATTTAAGTTTTCGTAATTTCCAAACTTAAATGTTAGCAATTTCCTTAAATTTAAAGGAAATGATGTCAAGACGTCCTCATTTTATTATAATAATTCATCATAAACACAGGTAACGGATCAGATTGTGACGAACCAAACTTTCGTTTCACCTTCTCCCGGCAACAGCAATTGGCAACCTTAGAAAATAAACATGGCGGCTGCTTCTTCGCACAGTTGATTAAGAAAAGTTGTTAAAGAAAGCATTATGATTACATATAGAGCAAGCAGCTAACAAAAGCTGAGAGGAATTAAGCATCAATACAAAGATTTATGTTGTGATGAAAACGATATTTGATTGCTTTCATTACGGATAATGGCTCGGTGTGTTGGTGATGCTATAATTTCCACACTTGCCAATTTTCCCGCTTTTGTCATGAGACAAATCTCCCACTCTCCCGATTTAAGTAAACAAAGCTCCCGATTTTTTATTAAATAAACAAATTAGTTAAAAATTCTGTACATTATGGCTGCATTCGTCATTTCCAGTTGATGTTCACAACATCGCGAACAAAACGCTTCTCTGAAAAGGATATTTACTACAAAAATAGCATCGTTGACCGCTATTTCATAGCAACCTCGCATTCATGTTACAGCAAACATACCGCTTAACGCGCTGACTTTGCTTATCGCTTTTTGAGATGACCTGTGGCTGTGGAACATTCTATGGCCAGACGAAGCACATTTTACCCTAAAAGGAGCGGTGAACATGCAGAACTGCCGCGTATGGGGTGCCCCCCCCCCCACTATGTCGTGCATTAAAAGCCATTGCATTCTGAATATGTGACTGTATGGTGAGGATTGACCGCTGGTTTTATTCTAGGCCCCTTTTTCTTTGAGGAAGTGACACAATGAGGTCCTGTAAGATGTTTTGTGACGATATTGTGAACTTCTTGCATAGCATGTGATTCCTGCCTTGGGAGAATGATGATGCTTGGAAACCACTGTCTTCATGCAAGATGGAGCACCACCTCGTATTGGTCGACAGTAAAGTAACTGCTTCGTGCCAACTTTGGAGATGATCATGTGATGCATGGCCTCCACATTCTCTGGATTTGAACCTGTGCAATTTTTGGCTCTAGGGATATTTGAAAGATCGAGTCTATCAACAAAGTGTACGGATTGTGTCTGAGTTGAAAGCCAGCATTAGATGACATGTCTCAGACATTCCCCGGGAAACGCTTCATACAAGAATTGACCATGCTGTGCTACGCTTCCAACATGTCATTGATGCAGGGGGCGGACATATTGACAAAAACCTTGCCTGCTTGTTTAAAACAATAAAACTAGTTTACAATCTCCATACGTCATTCCACAGCACCACATTTTCACCTGGTGGTGAAAATTTGCACTAATTTTTTTCTTTCTGGAATTCTCTCACCCATGATCTGAATAGCTATATTTCAATTTTGTATCACAATCAGTTCATTAGATTGAGCTCTAGAGGGCTCTGAATAGGCAAACTTATTTTTTATAACCATGCTGTATACATGTTGGACATTTCAAACTTTACAGAGAATTCATTTTTTTCTTGAATTTTCATCCACTTGTCTCTCGCTGAAGGAAGCCAGCACGATAGTGAAATTTCGAAAGCAAAATGACGACAACCATTTGGAAGTGTACGGCTTCTAAAAATTTGTTCGCAATCATTCATTTTAAACAGGAACACAGCCTCAGCTGAAGATAAGTCATTTACTACTTTTAAAAATTCTCCCATCTAGTTGCCATTTATTGAAAGCTTACAAACAATAAAATCAATTTTCAATTTTAGCGTTTGTTCACTTTCGATTTGCACAATGGCTGCCATCTAATGTGAAACATTGCAGCAGTATTTTCTTCGTCATGTAGACATAAAATTAAAGTTGAAAATGACATACTAAATGCAATGAAAAAAAAATGAATTCTGTATGTGCTTTCGAATGTATAACATTGTGTGCATTCATCATAAATGTCCTGAGATGAAAAAATAAATGGTCTAAAATCGTGAAGGGAGATGTATTTGAAAATTTTTTACATAAGTCTCTCCCCTTCTGATTGATTGTCGCCATTTTACTTTCAAAACTTCGCTATCGCAGTGGCTTTGTCAGTGAAAAAGTGGATGGAAATTCGGAAAAAAGTGAATTCTCTGTAAAGTTTTGAACGTGCAACATATATACATATATCTTAAATGTTGTGAGATGAAAAAACGGCTTAATTTGCTAAGAGAACCTTTTAAAAAAAATTTTTGAAAATCGGAAGTAGAATTTGGGAGCCAAGCCAAAGATTCCAGATTTTAGGATTCCAGATTTGAGGAGTTTTACTGTATTTAAAACAACTTGACGTAATACTAATAATGTTCTCTTTTGGCAACATAAAATAATAGAAGAGTTCATCATCATTAAGAATTTCTTCCCATGTAATATCATCTTCTGTGCCATCTAATGCATTTGAAATGCAGCACCTTTTCAAATCCCTTTTTGATGTTCTCTTTAGATATGGCATCCTGTGCAGATGTGTGATCCATGTCCCCAAAAGACTTACAGAAGGCTTTTTTTATTTTACCCTTTTTTGGGGGTTAAGAGGCCGATTACCTGCTATCAACCACACTGTATATTCTTTCCTTGAAAGACCTTTAAACTGTCTATTTACCACAATATCTAAAACTTAGAGCTGACATGGCAATCTTCCTAGTATAATTCTTAACTTTTTACTTTTTCACTTAAATGCCCCCCCTCATGGCATCCAAAATGAGCATTTTTCTTCTTTTTAATAAAGATTTTGGGTGTTTATACCAGATATTTTTTAATCCAGTCGTCATCAATTCATTTGTCATCCTGCTATTATTTTGCCTTGAGCGTGAAACCACCCACCTACACAGATAAAAAGTGGCTGTGGGGTTTTGTAGTGAAGCCGCCCACATCAATTTTCGGAGCTGAAGATCCGATTCTAAGAAAAACACTTTGTCCCCCCCCTCCCCCCTCGAAATTTTGAAAATAAAAAAAAAGGGATCTTATAATCTGGTAAATACAGTTAATATCAAATTAAGTTAAAAACTCAATGGTATTCATGGCATGGTATGTAAATATCACGAAAAAGACAAGAGAATAAAATGAATCAAAAATGGTGAAATGGTATGCTAAATTTATTAAATCTAACGCTTTCAGATATTTCACCATCGTTGGAGGCATATACATAGGGTGACCTATAAAGCAAGACTTTGAGTTTTTATAGGCCACTATGTATATGCCTCGCTATATGGTTTTTGAAATGCAATAGCAAGCTAATGTTGAGTTATAAAAATTATTCTTGCAGGAGATTAATGTGTGAGATCCAGACTTTGTTTAGGTATCTTTCCTTGTATTAGTACCAAATTCCATTGACAGGTGATTCTGTATGTCTGGCATACGCAAAGGCCAATTAGACGACACAGCATAAGTTTGTCAGTGGAGACGTGTACACGAATCCAATATTAATGTAGGAAAGTGTAAAAGGGGTGTGTGTTCATTGGTAGGTACAGTGTTTCTTGTTAAGGTCTGTTTTATTTCACTTCACCATGTGCTTCTGATGAGACATACTCTGCATAAACCAATATGGAATTGGGTAAAAATCACATTTGGATGTATTCTAAACTAGAAGTCATGTGTAAAGTGAATATACTGGATGGTTACTATTTAAGTGACACTATTTGTGGAGGGCCAATACAGATGGTAATAAACATTGAAACTTGGTTTCTGGACATGCCAAAGGAGATGAATGTGTTAAAAAAAGATAGGATTATGAACCCTGCCAAAAAAGAGCTAAGACTCAGTACAAGGTTAAACCTGATCTTACATTTCATGTGTCCAATCCTTCTTGAGTCTGGGAATGCAGGAGTAATATTTATTGGTTAGTTGAGTCTTAAAGGGCAAATGACACCAAATCGGAAGTTGATTGAATACTTTCCTGATACTAAATATCAATTTTATTATTTTTTTACTTTTATTTTTAATAAAGAAATCTTAATTTAAAGGTCAATTCCAGTAATATAAATTCATTTTGAATTTTGTCAAAAACTCGTGCAATTGTGTTGCTTATGTCGTCAGCTTTGCCAACTGAGGCCGACGAGATTTACAGGCCGTGGTGCGATTCACAAGCCACAGGCCCGACAAGATATACAGGGCATATTAATCTCGTCGGCCTTGGCTTAGCAAAGATGACGTCACACACAGCTAATGTTTTTGAATGGAGTGGCCCCCATTTCGCTTATTTGTTGCCTCTTTCTTAAAAAAATTAACTTTTTTCCATAAAAACTTGTGGTTTTCTATTTTTTATGTTATTTTCTTTCTGATTATTTATTATCTAAATAACGATATTTTTGGTATCATTTGCCCTTTAAAGCTTCATTTCCTAGAGTTTAAATAAAAATGTGGTTTGCTATCTTTTTCAAAACAGAAAAAAAATATAAGATAACTACAAAAGTTCATTGCAAAAACAACTTAAAGCATCTTATAACATGTATCAAAACAAACCATGTATAATGCAGTAATATATGTGTTAATTGAATGAAGTCAGCATAGCTGGCATCAATTCTTCGAAAGACCGTGTCGTCGTAAAATTATTTAAACTATCCAAAGCTGAATCCAAGGGGGATGGGGAGGAATTGGGCATCTTATTTACATGAGTTCTTTTCAAAATGCTGTGGATGGGAAAAGTTAACTCAAACAACAAGAAATTAATCCTCCCCCCCCCCCTTCCCAAGGAGGGTATAGGAAAGTAGCGGGAAGCCCTGAGATCATCTATTTTTTTTCGACTTTTAGGAATCTGTTTAGGCTCTCCAAAGCAACTGTTTTTAATTGTATAGGAAAATGAGAACTAAATGAAGAGTGTGATGCACGGGCCCTGTCATCCCTTTGTTTCAACTTTCCATCGCCTTGTGTTTCTTCATGACTGTTAAATAAACAAATTCTTTAATTTTGAAAGTCGTTTAAAAAGTTTTTGTTATTTCTGTCTTGTTTCATTTGCATATATTATGTGAATATATAACCCTGGGAATAATCCTAAAGAAGCCATGAGTGAATTAACCTTGTACAGTTAAAGTTGGCCTAAAAAAGTCAAATTCAGTTATTGTAAAATATACTCTAACAACCTGAATATATTCAACCAACCTGAGCGAAGCTGGGTTTAACCTAGTAAATAAATAAATTGAAAGAAATGAATGGTAAAAAACTGCCTTATTGTTGATATTGTATATACATAAAGGGGGTTGGACAAAATGATATGAATGCTTTTGATTTTAGACGTTTTGTCGAATATCTAGAAAAGTAAATATTTAGAAATAAACCTCTGGGGCTGTGGTTACTTACAGTCAGAAGAAACCAGGAGACAAGATATCCACTTGACTACAAAAAGTTGACATTTATTAGCACAGATGTACATTTTGATCACTAGGTGATCATCAGTCAGTATGCCGAAATTCAACTCTGTCAGCGATATCTTTCTGAATTTTCATGATATTTGCTTTGGCTTTTTACAAGAGTAGCTCTATACATTTGGCTAATAAATTATGCAGAGGACATTTTGGTAACACTTGTGGATGTGCAGTTGAACATTATGTAATAAAAATCCTTATATTTTATCAAATATTTAAATATTTTTATATTCTGATTGCAGGGTGTTGTCTCTACTGTAGTTTGTCAAGTTTCCTGAAAATGGCATTGCATTGGGTTGAAAACCTGCATGTTATAAACAAAAAACTTACGAAACTTTTCCGTTTTTTTTTTTTTTTTTTTAAAGAAACCTTTATATTTCCATGAATATGCGTGCTATTCTCATACAAATGAACACAGATAAGTAATGAACCCTCATAAGTATATGCTATAGCTACAATGCATTTCAAGCATTATATTTTTTTTCTTCAATTTGTTGCTGGACCCCTATTTGCCTTTGGGACAAAACCTTCACTGAAATATATGAGGTGTAACATGCTCTTTACATCTCTGAAGTTTCAGGATAATTCGTCAAGTATTTTCTTGATATTCAATAAAACGTCTAAAAGCAGAGATGTTCATATTAATTTGTCCAACCCTTGTATGTAAAGTAAAGAATAAAATCTGTAAAGTAAATCCATAAATCTTTGTTTTTTACAATTGTCCTACTATAACATTTGCGTCACAAAAATACAAGTTTATTTAACAGGTCAGTGAGGTTCCACTGCATGTCATCAGAGTGGCTAATCAGAATGTTCAACTGTACTTACGGTAGTTAATAGAAGCTGGCAGAAGCCACGTGCGTTTGTTGTGATGGAGTGCATTCTTATGTTGAATAAGAATTTAACTTATCTCTAGCAACTAGTCCACCATGGATATGGTATACGGCTCGGCTTGTCTTCAGATTTCCTAAAGTCAACTAAATAGTCGAAGTGGAGTCAGTAGCTTTATTCTTTCAGACTGAAAATTGGTTTATCTTCACCTTGAAGCAAAAAAGGATTTATCCTTATGCTCCTTTCCTGTATTAGAATTTGGGATCGAGATACTTTTCATAAACAAGTTATTTTCTTTTATATAGAATTATTTAGAAATTACTGATGCACAATATTTTTTTAATGAATGCATAAAAAATGAGCAGATGTGTTTTTTAAATTTTGAATTATTTTAATGTATAATATTCTTCACATGTACAACTTGGTTATATGTGTAACTGAAAGTAGGTGGACAATGTAACTGTTAAAAGAAAAATTATTTTAATCATCTTTTTTGTTTTTTTAATGCTATTTTTAAAAATTATTCTTAAAAAACAGCATCTCCACCATTTTCGGGACCACTATCAAAACGACGGAAGATCACATCAGTTTCTCCTAAATGTAATACTCCATTTTTAAAAGGTAATGTTTACCTAGTTAATCAAATTCTATTTTACACTGATTTTTAACTAAATACTGTGTGTTGCAATGGACTAGCCAAAAATTGAACAACGTGTTGCAAGTTTCTTAACTGTTGAAGGTGTTTCACAGCACTTTATGGAGGTTGTATATGGCAAGATCTGCATATCATTAGCTGCTATGAAACAAGGAACAAATGTTTGGCAGAAGGTAGCAACAGTTGTTGTGACGACCCAAGACCTGGCTAAAGTTACCATGCAATCAAATCAAAAGAACAGAAAGGTCGACACTTCAGGTTGGATGATTCTACAACAGCAATCCAGGCATAGCTGAACTTGTTGGTTGTTGGGATAAACGTTGAAACGCTGGTGGAAATTTATTTTTGAATAAAACCATTCATGTTCTGTAAAATCGTATTAGCTCACTTTCATTTGACCTGCTTGCATATAAAGAATAGCCAAAGCAACACATTATTCAACCGTATTTTTCTTTTTTCTTTAATTTAGCATGTTTGCATAAATATCTATTAATATCATTATTAAGTCCATAAATATCCATGATTTGTTCTAACATTTAAAAATTAGGTTGGAAGAGAGAGTTGGTTTATCGTACTACCTGTGATTCAAGTAAGAATCGTGCTGCAGATGTTTATTATTACAGTCCTGCTAATGAAAAGCTAGTAAGTAAGTTATTTTATGTCATAGTTATTAAAAGGATTTGTTTAATTTGTTTCCTGCTTCTGAATTTATAAATGGCTGTCTGCCAACATTCATACTTACCTAATTAGATTGATCGCTTGTGAACTTCATTTAGTTCCTGATCATTGGTACAGTGCTGGACAGTGTTTTTTATCATCTTTACAAGTTGGAGGAGAAACCTAAATATACAAATACAGGTTTCTTCCCAGGCCTGTTTGAAGGGGCAGGCCGCCCGGATGAATACATGAAAAGCTGCAATAAATTACATAATGTTTTACTTGTTTATAATTTTTGTCCGCCTGGCTATTTTATTTTCCCACCCACCTGATAAAATCCAAATCCTTCCCAAATACACATAAATGCCCTTTCCAACCGAGGATTTCCATTTTGTCGGATAATCGAGCACTGTAAAAATCGTAATTTTACTATATCTAAGACAGCTTTCCAAGGAAGGTCAAGTAATGCACTTTGGGATAAAGTGTTTCCTACATGGTGGTGCTGAACTTGGTTCTTCTCCCAATCCACATTTGTAACCAGACATAATATGTTATGCCGTCTTAGATAAAGTGACGTTTCCATTGCTTGATTTGTTTTCAGAATACAATCGAACCTCGATATCTCGAATTTCACGGGAACACAAATAAATTTGAGATAAAGAACTTTCGAGATATAGTTGGTACTTTTAAATCAAGATTTTTAGGTTAATAAGGATACTGTGAGAGTGTAGAGATAAAATGGTATGTGTATAGAGAGTTATGCCACGTACAAGTGGCGCCACTAGCGCTAGAAACTCAAAAACATCTCTTAAACGTCTTGTATGGAACAGAGATTTGCCAAGAAGATAGAAAATTTTTTCGTAATTTTTTTTGTAATGCATGAGAATCCTCTAACTTTAACGAAAGTGACATCATTCTTTTCGTTTTTGTACGAAAAAGAAAAAATCTTAACTCTCAAACGTATTTATATATATAGGAGTTGGACAAAATATTATGACCACCTACATGAATATAATGCTCTAGGAAAACCTGTTGTGTAGTCCCGCCCTCTAATTTTTGAACCGTGCCACCAAGCGGATTTTGAAACAAAATTCGACATAGCGAGGTTTTCCGAGAAAATGTTTTGAGATAACGAGGAGAAACTACATTGAGTTAATAGTGAAAATGCAGGGAAGTAAACAAAATTCAAGATATCGAGGTTCAACTGTATTAGAATCCTAGATCTGAAAAGCATTTATGTACCTTTCCCAAAATTGGATTATTTGCAACTGATGGTTTCTCCTAAGCCTAAAACTGCAACCGGAATTTTTCCTCTTGGGAATGGCTTTACGTGACAATAACATCAACTTGTGACAATAATCAGGTGTATTCTAATTTCGATCACATAAATGTGAATTAACCTCTGCATACTGTACATCATGTCATGGAAGTAAAAAGATTTTAATCAGCGCAGACAAATGCAATTTGGATTAACAAGAGTACCGTATATATTTATTATTGTTTGCATGTTCTTCTCCAGTATATATTTATTATTTAAGAGTATCGTATTTTTGCGACAATATCCCACAGGGTATATACAGTTTTTGTGTCCTGAAGAGGAGGGGGTGTGCGGGTTTTAATTTTTTTTTTTTTTTTTTAATTGATGCTGGGTTCTTTTTGGGTTCTTTATAATATACTGTGATGTATATCATATGTGAATTTAATTTGAAGTTCATCAGAGCAGAATGCAACTTCATAACATTGAAGCAGTTTTGAAGTTTTCTTTTTTGAGAAGCTACTTTCGTATTAGTTTTTTGTGATGGATTATTCAAGCTATTTTCATGGGTTATTCAAGGGGCGGGTTTTTCTTGTTCGTGGGTTATTGTCTCGAAAATACAGTACATTGTATTATGTTCTTTAAAATTAATCCTAAAACCAGATTAAATTATTACTCCTATATTAATCTTGATTTTATTGATGAATTTAAAATTTATCTGTTTTCTTATCTCTTCTTTAGCGTTCTTATAGAGAGGTAGAAGAATTCTGTAAGTATATATGTTGTTTGTTTTTTTGTATTTTTAATTACATAGAAAAGCCATTTTGATTTGAACAGAAATATACAGGGTGGTCATAAATTATTAAGCACATTTTGACAGTGAATATTTTATTAACCAAGAAATGTACACACTTCTTGTGAACATCATTGAAAAGTACAACTCAAACAGTTTGTCAGGTGTCACTATCACCACCAGGCGGCAGCACTGTTTGGCGTAGGAACACAAAACGCGAAAATGGCGACCGTGCAGCAAAAAGCAATGTGCGTTCTTTGGTTTCATGAGCAGAAATCAGTGATAGCAGTTCAACGGCAATTCCGCTTGGAATATGGAAAAACTACTCCTGGAAAGGATTCCATAAAGGACCGCGTGTACTCCAGCAAAGTGCGTGATCTTGATGAATTGAAGGAAAGGATTGTGGCTGTCATTGCAACAGTGACACCTGAAATGCTGCGGAATACATGGCGTGAAATCGAATATCGAATGGATATTCTGCGAGTCACTGCAGGAGCACACGTGGAAGTGCTGTAACTTCGGAATATTACGGAAAAAAACTGTTTGAGTTGTACTTTTCAATGATGTTCACAAGAAGTGTGTACATTTCTTGGTTAATAAAATATTCACTTTCAAAATGTGCTTAATAATTTATGACCACCCTGTACTATATATAAATATATATCGTCAAAAGTAATGCAATCTTGAGAAAGAGAGACAATTATGCATAGAAGGAAATTTACATAAAATATTGCTTGTCCTTGCAATATACAATGTTCGCAATGTGGCACCCTGGGTGATAATGTCAATACGTGTACTCGGCCATCATCTGTACTGAAATAAAGGGTGTCCCAAAATGACCTAACATTTCACCTAACATTTTCACTATTTTTGAAGTGATTTTTTACAATTTCTATGCATTGTTCGATTGTGTTGTTTTGCGTAATTTAATCTCAATGTTTGTTGTACCACGAAAAAGAATGACTGCAAATTCAAAATGTCAGTTCATTTTGTGACTCCCTTTAGAAGCAACATTGGTCACTAAAGATTACTTCCCAATGGTTCTTTGCACCATTGACAAATTGTATCTTGAAATTGTGCTGATGTCATGATGTGACCAACCAGCCCTGGAAAGACCATTAATGAATCCTCTCTTGTATGGGGTTAAATGATGAAGCACCCAGTGCTGATGCTGTCAAGTCATTGAAATGGTCAAGATGGTCTTCTGTAAGAATAAAGAAATTTGCATCCTATAATGGAAGAAACCTTTGATAGAAGGATAGTTCAAGCCTAGTTCCCACTGGGCTGTCCAGGTGACAAAGCTGCAAAGGGGTACACGTAGATGCATGTGCATTATGCCTTTCGATGCCTCGGATATTATAAATATGGACACCCCCCCCTTCTCTAATATTGGATAGCAGTATGGCTTGGGTCACTTTTACTGGGAGAGGGGGTTTGTGTTACTTTTGAGGGGGTGTGTATAATTTTAATGGAAATAAGTAATATTTGGTATACTGGGTGACTAAAAAGTGAGGGGACAAACTTCCGAAGGTGATTTCTGATGGGAAAGGTAACAAAAAAGATAATATCAACATATGTCTACAAATGGAAGATAAGTCTGCAATAAAGCAATTGGTACTGGTACATGACATAACACGTTACAAGGCATTAATTTCATCTACACGTCGCATCATGGATTGCCTCACTCTTTTGAAAATTCCTGCTTGGTTTTGTACGTTGGCTGGTGCTGTCTATCGGGGTACGTAGCTCGGTAGAACCATGCAAAAACCATCGTAGACGAAAACCATCTCAGCTTGTTCTTGGAAGGAATAACGGACCATTGTGCTTCAGTGTTGCTCAAATCACACAGAAAAGCACACTGTGAGTGTTGTTAGGAGAGAATGATGTCATTCATCAGTGGCATCTACCTGGACAAATATGCATTTCCATATGAACTTTTTTTGTTCTCTTTCCTGTCAGGAATTGATTCCAGAAGTTTGTTCCCTTTACTTTTTATTCACTCTGTATAATACGCACCCAAGCATAATACGCTTTGAAATTGTTATTGCACTTTCAGAAAAATTTCCGTTCTTTTTACACATCAGATCATAATACGCAATATATACACTTAAGATAGGGAATTTACCTTTGCTCTGCCACGTTTGTTCAAGCGAACAGTAATTTCATTGTGGTCGTCTGAAGTTTCACTTTCATGTTTTCAAAAAAGTTTTTACATTCCGAAAAATAAAGAAAGGATAAATGTTCAAAATAAATGATCATGTAACAAAATCATTACACAAATGAACTAAATTATTACGGATTTCACATGAAAGAACAGTCGCTAAAGTATTGTTAGGTTAGGTTATATAACTGGGTCATTTTGAAAATCTGGAATGTTGCTGTTAAAAGAAAGTACATTTCAGGCTTTTTTAGTAGCCATTCAAAATGTTAGGCTTTGCACATTAAAATTTTAAATTTGTCTGGTTTTGCATAATGTGCATATTATATCCCAAAATTGATGGTAATTAAATATTTAATTTAAAAAATATTTAAAAAATAATTTAAGTTTTTTTAATTTTGATTCATTTAGCTTTTTACCAATTTTGAAAAAGAATAACGGTTTTATTTTCTTTTACTGTTTTGTTACAGTAAAAAGAACTCATGAAAAGGACCTCACTATTGATTGTTTCTCATTTACAAAAATCGCAATTCACAAGTCTCCTCAGGAGATAGTGCGTTATGCAAGACCGAGATCTGGAACTCCTGGAAGTGAAACAATTAAAAATAAAAGTACAACCAAGCCTTCTCCTGGATTAAAGAAGACAATCGTAGAAGGACATGGCAACACACAAACTGAGAGTAAAGCTGATGGGACAACAGTTTCAACACTGTCAGGATCATTTGAAACTCCAAAGTTAGATAAAGTCACCTACAGTAAAAGGGGAAGGCCATATATTTCCAGGATCATTACCAAGAAAAAAAGAGGGAAAACTTTGTTTGTCAGGGCCAAAAAAACTTTTAGGTTAGTAAAATTTTAACATTATAGAGTAGAACCTCTGTATAACGAAAGTTGGTTCAGCGAAATTACTTCGTAACAATTTTTCTGGGTTCCGGCAAAAATGCTATTGATTTATTTTTTTTGACCTCCACATACTGATCTTTATAGTGTAATTATCCCTATAACATAAGAATTTTACAGTACCGACAATAATTTAAAGAATATATATTAATTCTTTATTACGAAATTTGGTTCTTACACTAAGCATGACCCAATAGCCATCAAGCAAAGTTAAAACCATGTTTTTACTTCACAAGCTCTCTCTGCTGTAGCATTAGGCTTATTTTATCAGCAAAATTACTTGAGAACAACATTACCACATCAAACTACCCAAGATGCATTGCACTTGGGGAAATTAATAAAGGCAGCCTGCTGATGCATTTAAATGTGCAAGCATGTCAAAAAAATTTCTGTGAGAGTCGTATGAGATCTACTGTAATAGCTGTCGAAACTCAAAAGAATTTGTTATATTAAAACTTCAATGTTTGTTCAAATATATGAATTCGGTTTATGGAAAGTTTAAACCCCTAAATATTTCTGTGAAATGCTAATTCAACCATTCCCACCTTCTTTTCCATTGTTTATAGGAAAAATTTTGTTCCCCACTACAAACTGTACATGGTATTTCATTCTTGACCTACCTTTCTGAATCACCCTGTATAGGGTTGCATGTAGCAAAATGGCAGGGCAGGGAACTGGACAATATATAGGGCACATTTGATCAGAAAGTAGGGCAAATCAGAGACATAAGCGCACATTACAATGGTTACTTTAAATAAATTTAAAAAAAAAAGAAAAAAAAAAAGGACGGTACGTTCAGAAAGGGCAGGGCATGTTGAACAAGGGCAGGATGTCGCACCCATCTAGATGCAACGCTCTATATATAATGTACGATTTCTTGTTTACGTGCATTAGCTTTGTTGATGAAGTTATCTCTGAAATGCATCTAGCTGTTGATTAAATAGCATTTTATATTAAACATTTGTTATTTATTTGGCCTGTGTGCAGTATAGGCTTTTAGGGCCTATTATAACCAATTGATAAAGGACCTAGGTCCTTTGCAATCATTGCATAGCTTGTAAGTAGGAATCTAAAGAGGAGGTTGTAAGTTAAATTTATTTCTTTTTTATTTATTTGATATTACAAATTATTGAGACACTGTAATCAAGCTTAAGTTGTTGATGACAAATTCTCAACAAGAAATATAAAAAAATTGTTTTTCAATGGTGGTTTTTAATTGAGATGTATATATAGCATTTATTTAATTAATTTTATTTATTCTTTTTATTCTGTGATAATAAATATTTAAAACGTACTGCTTTAGATTTAAGTCATTTTTTTTTTTTTTAATTCTTTTTTAAAAGCATACAGTTGCATAAAATGGCAGCCTTTTCCTTGAAGTAATTTGAATTTCTCTTTAAAAATTTCAGTAAAGTTAAAACGAAAGAGGTAGAAGAGAAGCCTTGTTCTCTAAGTTGTCCTGGTCATATAGGAGAATTACCAAGTTTACACTGTGGTGTGTGCCTTTGCTTGTTCCATCCATCGTGTGTTGGCCTTACAGATAATTCCAAGCCATTTATGTGTACTGTAAGCATTTCATTTTTAATTTCTTTTTTCTTTTTTTTTTTTTTAATATTTTAGAATTTATCTTGCGTTGTATTTTTAAAATAAATTTTTGGATGTTCAAATGTCAAAACAAAAAATACACATGGGACTACACCAGTGTCATTACACAGTGTATTCAGAAAGTTTTGGAACTACACCAAGGAAAATATTAAATAAAAGAAAAAAAATATTGAATATGACATCTGTATAGGCTATTAAAAGCCCCTTGAAAGTCTACCAATGAAATCCCATTCAGAACGGTCGTCAAATTCCTCTTGATTGACTCCATGTCTTCAAAATGCGTTCAGTGTGGATTTAAACTTGGGGAAGAGCATGAATCTGGGGGAGCCAGGTCAGGCATGTACAGAAGGTGTTCGATGAATATTTTTTTTTTTTTTTTTTTTCCTGCCACAAAAGCTGATAGAAAAAAATAACGAATAAGCTGGTGTATTGTCGTGCAACAGAAATCATTCGTCCAAATCCCACAGTTCCCTACGTTAATACTGGTCTCTTTGGCTAAGATTGTGATACTCCTTCGGAGGGTTATTCGCTAGTAATGAACACAGCTTTGTTTCTTCGATAATTAATGTGATGGGATGTTTCCTCTTTGTCTTCCAGTGAGCCACGCCCATTCTTGAAAGAAAAATACCATCGAGCACCTTGCTGTTTGCATCATTTGGAAAGTTTCTGTAGCCGTTTTACCACATTTAAAACTAAAGGTTTTAGAGCATAAACAAAAATGAGAACTCTGTATCGCTACTGATGTGTACTACTCGAAATGCTACAAAACAATTGCGTGCTGTCAGTAAAACTACCGATATGTTCTAAATACAAATACCAGTAATTTCTTATTTTCCCTGGAGATGGCACCTGTGATATGTTTTATAAAAAATAAGTCTTGGAATTTTTGAAAACACTGTTTGTTACACTTGTGATCCTTTATTGAATTGTCAGCTAAATTGGAACAAAATCTTGAAACAGCAATTCATTCTATGTAAATGTAAGATCATGTGGATAGCAGATGAAATGTACAAGGCTCATTCAATATGTTTTAGCAAATATTTATTACAAAGCACCAAAAGAACTACATTACTATTTATCAACACAGTCCGCCACTTTAATTCAATGCACATACTCCAGCGCTTGAAAACTGCAAAAAAAAAAAACTTTTGGATGCGTGCATAACCACTCGTGCACCCCTGACGGGACTTGCTCGTCTTTCTGGCACCTCTAGCCACTAAGTGCATTTTTCAGTATGCCAAAGGTGTGGAAATCTGAAGGTGCAAGATAGAGGATAGGCTAAGCACTCACACTGTAGATCCTCAGTCATAGACAATGTGACACGGGCTGTTTGGGGTCTTGCATTGTCATTGAACAAAAGCACACCTTCACTCACCAAAAATATGACGACACTCCAACAGCCCCAGGTATGAAGAGGTTAAGGATACCTCTACAAATATCCAACATAATGACTATCACTATCGTATTTTATATTTTTATACTTTCTGGTTATTTATTGAATGAGCCTTTTATGTATATGAAAAGAAAAGCTTCAGTTTGCACAATGATAATGATAGAATGATTGACTAGAATACTTAAATGGCTTTGAACAAGAGTCTAAATTAAGCATTTCCCAGACAATCAATTTGATGATTGTCACTTACAAACAGTTCTTGGACATAAAACGGCAGGGGGGGGGGGGTGCAGTTTAAAACGGTACAACGAGTAAAGAAGAGGTCACAGAAAATTTTTTGAGTATCATAACAAACGAGTAGAGGGCCACAGTTTTGGAAATATCAACAGCTTAAAATAAAGGTGAGGAGAGGGTCATCTCGAAACATATAGTAAGACTTGCTCTGTTGGACTTGACAGTAGTAGCAAATGGACTTCTCTGCTAAAAACAAGAAAACATCCCATCTCAGGTCCAAAAAACACCATCATTGAACCTTTGATAACTGGAAATGGTCATATGAATGGCATGAACGGATCCCCTCCCTCATATATATGGAGTGTATCCAGTGAGCTGGATAAACAACTGGAGTGATTGCTGTGGCTCACTGGTTAGGGTCAGAGCGAAGCCAGATTTTCAATTTGCTGGTGTCTGGTCTGTAAGATCAGGTGCAGTGAAAAAGGGGTTAACTACGAGCAATTGCTGCTTTTGGTTATAAAAGTCATTCATCTAAAGAATCACTTGTCCATTTCTGTAGGTTAGTATTGAATTATCAATTACTTATGTCTAGTTTGTAAGGAAAAGTTGGCCTCAACCCTGCAGTGAGATGGCCACTCTAGTTGTTTATCCATCTCACTCGGTGTATTAAACCTTTAGGGTCAAACTTTTACAGATGATTAAGGACTGTAAATTGGATATTTTGAGATCGAATCAAATGGTTGGAAATTTACATTTCAAGCGCCACAAGGTCTTGAACATGATACTTGTGAGGAATAACAATACACATGTGTATCTGGTCACCAGCAACGATTCCATATCGACTTGTGGGCTGGAATTTGCAAGATCATCTAATAGGACTAAAGTCTCCCTGTTTGAAAGGACCACATCACCTCGTGTCCATTCGTGATGTGCTGACAGTTACTGGACATTGTTATTCTTGTTCCCCGCAAGAGGACGCTGCTGTAACATGACAATATGGTCACTTCAGTGTTTGTGTCCTTGATCACCTGGATAAAAAAATTCCCTAGTCATTGGATTGAAATGGGGAGGTCCTTGTTCCAAGGCTAATACGATCCTGGATCTCACTTCTCCGGAGGTTTTTTCTATGTGGGCATATGGAGTAGTATGTGTATAAAACCTTAGTAGAATGCGATGTGATACTGCTTGCCAGGTTCCAAACTGCCTGTCTCTTTGTACAACAGACACTAGGGATATTTGAAATAGTACAGAAAAATTTCATGCGACGTTGTAATTTATTGAGACTGGTGGTTGCCACTTTGAAGACTTACTTTAAGCCATAAGTTGTTTCTGTGTTGCTGGACCACCCTGCAGTTTTCGTCTACCATAATTCAAATGTTATGGTTGATTTTTTTCTTCATTATTTCAAAGAGACAATGTGATATTTTGGTTTATATAGCGTGTCTGAAGCCTTTAGGGTAAAAATTGAACTGCACAATTGAGATCTGGATCCAGCGGTGGAAATGCCAGCCACAATTACGTGCAAGGTTTGTTTTGTAAGCTGCTTTCATTTTCATAGCAAGCAACTGCCTGCTGCATCAACGTTTGGTGACACTAGCTTCCAAACAAAATACACAATTGCTTGTTCTGTTTCCACAGAGGCAGTTGTTTCTGCTTCCAGCTTATTCGTTATTGTTAAAGAGTGTTGCTTGCCAAGGGAACTTGCAGACATGCATTTAATGTACTGTGCAGCGGGATTTAGTGTCTGGAGGGCCGAATGTATGTACAGAGAAAAGTTTCCCGACAAGCCTCTTATGAATTGGAAAACATTTCTCATCATGGATAGGAACTTAGGAGAGATTGGGTTGTTCAAACCTCAGTTGGCCAGGGTACTAAACAAAGAACTGGTTGCACTATAGGCTTTGAGATGCTCTTGGGTCATGTGGCAGAAGCACCATCAGTTAGCATCAATAATAAGGCTGGTGATTGCCACTTTGAACGTTTCTTCTGAAAATGAAAGCAGTTACAAAAATGTGCCTCACACGTATTACTGAAATCTGCATTTCCAGTCATTTGTCCTGTATCTCAGTTTACAGTCCTTCACCATCTGTAGTATTTTATTTTAACATTAATACAGGGGTTGGACAAAATATATGAACACCTTTGATTTTAGACACCATATGATTATGAGGCTTCTTTTACTTATCTTTGTTCATTTGTCTGAGAATAGCACATATATTCATGGAGCTATGAAGGTTTCTTTAAAAAAAAATTTTCTTAAGTTTTTTGTTTATAACATGCAGAGTTTTCAACCTTATACATTGATGTGCCATTTTCATGAAACTTGACAAATTACAGTAGAGACAAGACCCTGCAATCAGAATATTAAAATATTAAATATTTGATGAAATATGAGCATTTTTATTTAACTGTTTAACTGTGCATGCACATTATCAAATGTCTTTTGCATAATTTATTAGCCAAATGTATTGAGCTACTTTTAGAAAAACCCAAGCAAATATGAAAATTCAGAAAGATATCGTCAATAGAATGAGTTGAATTTCAGTTGCTCTCAAAAATAAACAAAACGATAAAGGAGTTTCTCCAAATTTTTAGGCCCATAAGAGCGAAAGGCGTGCCTACAGAAATGTTGACTTCATATCAACATAAGGAGAAGAAGTTGACGCTGGTTTCTGGTCCAAAAATAAAAATTTGGAAAAAACCCCTTAACATTTTGTTTATTTTTGAGAGCAACTGAAATGTAATAATTTGTTTAATAAATTATGAAAAGATATTTTGGTAACGCTTGCACATATACAATTAAACTCTCTTTAGTAAAAATGCTCGTACCGGGTGGCACAAGAAAAGATGTTAGAAAATTGTTGTCTATTATGACATAATATGAGGTTATAGATTCTTGTTATCATATTTATGCTGTAAGAGACATCCTGAAATTTAATGCAGAAGGTTTTCAAATGATTTCCATCTGCTGCAATCAGTGTGTAGAGCTTTGAACTGAATTCCGTGGTGACTCTCTGAAGAACATCATTTTCAACTGCACGAAACTGTCTGGAAATTGCAGTACGTGCAATGGTCATTTCTGATGATCTTGTTCTTGGACCAAATGTTGAATAAACGTCTCACCCAAGCATTACTTCCAGGATTTCATAAAATTTCTTTATGATAAATACATGCTGTTGTAATAATAGTGCTTCCATTCTGAAATGTACCGTAACGAGAGACATCAGTGAGTGAGCTCTAGAATGTTCAGAATGCAACAGAACAGTATCACAAGGGGAATCATTTCCGGCATACGATTAAACCACAGTAGACAAAATCTTTCTAACACCTTTTTTGCTTCACCTGGTATTTCATCAAAAATTTAATGTTTCTATTCTGATTGCAGGGTGTTGTCTCTTTTGTTGTCTTGTCTCTTACTGTAGTTTGTCAAGTTTCCTGAAAATGGCATTGCATTGGGTTTCTTCTTCTTCTTCAAAGGTCCTTCTTCAAATGTCCTACTTCCTCTTAACTATGAGATGACTTATACCTATAAGACAGAATAAAAAATTAGAGATCATCAATTATCTGGCCGGCCTTGAGCATTGGGGAAAGGAATCTTGGGAGTACTCTGGATTTAGATAGAAAGTCTTTGATAGCTGACAGAATGAAAAGAAATTGAGATTTGAAGTCAGCGTTGAGGAGGAGAATAGTTGGAAGGTTAAAGGGGATATTTCTTGTTAAGAAGACGTTCAGCAGAGATTGCCTGTTTGATCGTAGAGGGAACAAGCGAATAGAATGTACTCTAAGGACACCACAATCGCAGTTTGAAAACCTTGCATCATATAAACAAAAAACTTAGGCAAATATTTCGATTTTTTTTTTTTTTTTTTTTTTTTTAAAGAAATTTTTATATCTCCATGAATAATTTTTATATCTCCGTATTTGCAGTTGCTACCGCCTCGATATATTGGCAACGTTTTAACACAGAAATTTGGAGCTACGTAGATCATAATTTTCTGTTCAGCACCTATTAATTCAAGATCATGTTAGGGTTCAGAACGCTCTTCATCAAGATTTGACATACTTGTCAAATTGGTATAGTAGCAGAGGCTTGTGTCTCAATACTACAAAAACCAATATAATGACTGGCCATAAAGTCGGGATCTCTTCAGAAACAATTAAGATACTGGGCATTATTTTCGATCCGAGTCTTAGTTTCAATGATTATATTACCAACTTATTACTACTCTTAAACGTCACATAAATCTATTTGGTCAAAAGGATAAGATCTCTACTGAACATTACTCAAATTTGTCAATTTATCACTGCGGTCATCATTCCGAAAATCGAGTATGGGGCAGTCTTCTGGTCATCATCTACGACAGTGAACATAAAGAGATTAACGGTAGCGTACAATCGTCTTATCAGGACAGCCTTCAAAATGAATAGGCTAGATTCCGTGACGACCATGTGTTCCAGCCATCAATTACTGATTCTTACTTCTATTAGTAAGGCATCATTGACCGTTGAATTGTCCACAGCCTTACGAGAAGATTCCCATCCAGCTGCGTTTAAGGCCTGGTTCGGTTCTGGTGATAATATTCGTGTAACTCGTAGATTTCTATTTGTAGTACCTACCAAGATGTCAGCTTACAAAATGAAACGTTTTCCTTATAATGCGATAGTCCTTTGGATTGAATTGCCATTTGAAATACGTTCATCTGTATTTTCGTGTGTTTCAACTCGATGTACCGTTTCTTGTTGCCATTTAACCGTCGGTTGAGCAACTAATACATTGATCTCCAATGATATGTTATATATCCTTTATGACTTTTATTTATTTATTTATTTATTTATTTATTTATTTATTTATTATCAAAGCGCGATTGCTCACGTTTTAAGCCTGGGTTTTCTCTTTGTTTTAGCATATTGACGTTGGTTTTCTTAATTTTAAGCTTATTATAAAAATTTTACTCCCTGAGAGTGCTGAAAATTAATAATAATAATAATAATAATAATAATAATAATAATATACGTGCTTTTCTCATACAAAAGAAGCCTTATTTCAAGCATTATTTTTTACAGGGTGATCCCAAACATTATTTTTATTCAGTTTGTTGCTGGTCCCCTATTTGCCCTCGGGATAAACCCTTCACGGAAATATATGAGGTGTATCATGCTCTTTACACCGCTGAAGTTTCAGGCTAATTTGTCAAGTATTTTTCTTGATGTTCGACAAAACGTCTAAAACCAAAGGTGTTCATATTATTTTGTCCACCCCTGTATATCCCTGGTAGAGCGCGTTGTTTTTTATTTTTAAAATTTAGTCATTTGGGTTATTATTTGATAAAGGTTAGATTTATATAAAGATGGAAAATATTTTTGAAATAACTTCATTTTTATATAGGCTACAGGTGCTCAGACAACACCCTCTAAGCCCTGTAGGGTATGGAAAGCGTTGGCCAAACGCTTTATGTGACGTCACTCGATCTCTACTCAGTGGGCGTACTCTGTGTGGGCATCGTATTAGCGTTTTTGACTGGCGCATTCTGTTCAATGGATCCGATTTTGATTTTGCGAGATACGTGAATGAATCTCGTGAGAATAATCGAATGTCAATACCGCTTTGGATGAACAAAGTGGCGGTTTGGGTCTATTTCGAGCACTGTATGCTTGGATCGATGGATTTTGTTTGTGTCATAGTGGCGAAATCGGTAAACAGTCACTAACGATCCTGAAATTACAGAACCGTTTTGGTTGTTAGACGGCAGTTAATCGAGGATTAATTTTTAAAATTTGTTTTTAAGGAGTATAAATTATAAAATTTTCAAATTGTTGATTAATTAGCGAGTTTGAACGAGAAGAAGAAAAAAAATTGTTATGATCGTGTTCTTATTTGGCTCGAGTGCCGTTGAAACGGTTGCCGAATGAGAAACTCGGCAGCTGAGTAGGATTTAAAATGTCCTCCGCCATTTTGAATTTTAGAAGACGTCGTGAAGGGGAAAGTTTTAATTTATGAGGTTTGCTATATAATTTTTTAATTTTTATAAGATTTTTATTGTGTCTGTGGCAATAAATGTGAGGTGTGGTTCGATTGTCGATCGCCAGGTGGCCTCGTTAGCCTTTGGATTTTTGCTGCCGTTTGGATTTTTCGTTTCACCGACTTCTTGGAGAGGCAGCGTCTTTGTGAGATTGGTTGGATTTTTATTCGTGCAGAGCGGCGTTATCTAATTTTGCGGGGAATTCAAACTATTTATTTAATTGTGAGTACGTGCTAGGTAAGTTTTAACGTTATCCGAACTGGTTATCTTTTTTTTATGCGCTGCGGTTTTTGTTTTACCCTTCCTATCTATTCTAGGGGATTGTGGATGGGAATTTAAATTCTCTTTGAGCGTGCGAGGAGTGAGCTTGGAACAAGCCATTGTTGAGTGCGTGCATGCGTCTTCTGGGTATTCAAATGGTTAAAATGTATCGCTTTTTGTTACTCTTCTTGGAGATTAAACTGGGAATAAAGGGGGAAATGACTTTTAAAGTGCCCTGGGTCACCCCGAGATAACCCTAACGGTCGTGGGATGAAAGCCGGCAATAACGTGTTTGCCAGTTATATGTTGCTTAAGCGTTCGTCTTAGCAGAAGATTTTAACCATTTGGGAACAGCAAGGGCGGTTATGTTATTATTATGCGTTCATTGTTTACAAACATGTTTATTAATATTATTATCCGTAGTTAGTTTACGTTAGTACAAGTTTAAATTTAAAATGTTGACGGAAAGGTTCGTTGTTTATGAAAAGCAATTAGATGAAGGGTTGTGACGGATTGGAGAGAGCTATCGACCATGCTCATGATGCGTGCGCGCCGGTTAGATTGAACTTCATTGAATAGTGAGTACGCGTGATTACTTGATTATTATTATTATTATTATTATTATTATTATTATTATTAAATGGAGTGAAATTATTTTTTCTTTTAATAGTCTTTTACTGTGATCAGTTTGCTTAGAGGGGGGCTGTGCTACCTCCTTTGGCCGCGCGTGGCGCCAACTGGTGGTGTATTTGTAAAACGCCATTACACGAATGAGGTATGACCCGAGTATCTTGTTGTGTACTCAGTTGCCGTAATTATGGAGGAAAAGCACCACCGAATATTACATGGCATTCTTTTCCAGCTAATAAAGAGCTGAGGAAACAATGGGTTGCAAAAACCAGACGGGGCTCAAAATATAAAATAACAAGATCAAGTAAGGTGTGCTCAGCTCATTTTAAGCCTGAAGATTTTAGGCCTCTTCTGCATTCTAAAAGAAAATATCTAAAATACAATGCAGTTCCAACTGTGTTTGATTGGAATTCTGCATCAAAGGTAAATTTTTAAAAAATTTTTTAACATTGTTTACAAAAATGTGAGTATAACAGCGTGAGTTTTTTTTGTTTTTTTTTTTAATTTATCAATTATATATTTATTTTTCATTATATCATTATTTGAATATCAATGTTATATCTCTTAAATCTTTATATAATGGAAGATTTTTATTATCGCCAACAATAATATCTAAATCGTCAATTGACCAGTCAGTTATAATCTCGGTTCACTTACATCAGTGATAACCAAACTGCGAGCCGCGAATCACATGCCGCTCGGGAAAACTCGTTGATGCGGTCTGCGCCAGTAAAATGCTTTATTGTGTGGAAAATGACAGATTTGTGATGGTCGTTAATAAATGTTAAATTATCTTTGTGTCCATTGACAAATTTTGTTGAGTGAAGCAACTTAGAAAATGAAAGAATTTGGGCATCACGGAGTTACATCATAAATAATAGTTAAAAAAAAAAAATAAATTAAAAGATCTTTGGATTTGGATATTGATTTTGTAAATATTACGATGTTTGTTTTTTGTTTTGTTTTTTTTAAATAAAACTTTCCATAATTTTAAAGCTATAGTCGATCCATTGTTAGCTTGCGCGGGATGTAAACAAAAGCATGTGGTGAAGTGCAATTCTATTGGTTGATTGAGCCTTGCATCTTTCGTGTTCCTGGGTGCACACGAAAATGTAGTTCACAAAAGAAAACGTGAAAATGACTTAAAACTTTAACAACCAGTTCTGAAAACAACTAAAATCATTAAATATTATTAATTGGGCTAAAAAAGATAATAAATTACACATAAATTGATAGTTTTTTAAAGAAATATATAAAAAAAAATAGAAACGGGAGAAATCGACAACTCTCGTGCCATATGACAGGACAGAAATCACCATCATGGGATTAAGGAATTAAACTACTCCATGGAAAAGATTAAAATTGTTGTGCAGGAAAGGAAACACATGTCTGGGGGCCCCAAACACATTTATTTAAGATTGATTCTTGATGTAATTTATTCAAAAAATCGACGATATTTATGAAATCGCTAATGATTATTCAAAAAGCAATTTAAGACCGATCATAACACATTCCAAGACAAACTGAATTATTTTTCATACGTAATGTGTATAAAATACATTTATAAAATATTTTATATAAATGTCTTTCTTGCTATAGCTTTTCATTAAAATAGATACTTTTTCTTTTTAATAAATAGTAAAAAGCCCTAAAGACTTTCAATTGAATCTCTTGCGAGCATAAGGGATTAGTGGATTAAAGGATAGAAAGATTGGGGATCAGTTCAGTTCAGTGCAGCTTTCATCTCCCTCCAATGAGGGGACTAGCTGATTTCTTAGTAGAGTTCAATTACAGAAGTGATATATCGGTTCGAGTCACTGGAGAGATCCGTGATCTTGAGGGGGCCGAGGATTCTATCAAGGAGGTTCGTATCTTGAAGAAATTGGACGAGGGAAAATACATTTTTCCGCTTTATGCACTAAGATTGGGGATTCATCTGGCCTTGCCAAGCCATGTGTTTCAGGGGAAGCTAAATTGATTCCTCCAATCACAGGAGCCTGCGCAGGGATACGTGGTTATTTTTTGTTTACATCCCATGCAAGCTTACGATGGATCGACTATAATAAGGATATTTTTCAAATTCCCCCCCCCCCCCTCCTCCCAAGTGTGATCATTATATGCAATAATGAATACTATTTTTCTTCAGCATTTCAACGTGTATGCTTATCCTTCAGTCAAAAAATAGTTTAAATGGAAAGTATATTTTGAAATTATTGTAAATGATCCAACTTGTTTTCAGAAAACTATGATAAAACTGATACTTTTTTGATAGCTCTATAGACGGGGTGCGCAGGAAAAGCTACGTGCATCCACCACTTTCTGTGCCTTCTTTCACTTCCGACCATAGAATTTCTGAGGCAGGAAAGAGTCAAAAACGAACAATCTAACCAACAAAAATGTGTTGTTCCTCCCAGTTCAATCAATTCGCAAAAGGCGAAATTATTTAGTAAAGTAATGTTTCATCCATTTCTGTCTACCGTTTTATAATCTCCGATTCACTAATAAATTAATGATAAATCGCAGCACTCGGCAGTCAGTCTGAATAATGTCAACTTTTAGTAACAGCCAAAGCTGGAAGTAGTTTTTACGCAAGCGGAAATACGTCTAGGCACAAAGTTAGCCAATGTTTGTAAACATATAGGCCGTTTGTTTTCTCACTAGTGGCAGCTATATTGCTGCCAGTCACGTGAATTGGGTGGAGCTATGAAATCGGTCAAGTCTTTAACTCTTCATTCTTAAAGTAACTAGAAAGGATCTATAGTGAAAACTACGACAGCCGAAACAGTTGTCTATTCTATCATTAAAATATATACCAGCAAAATATTGTATTACTAAGGGCTGGTTCACTATCTACTTTCTAAACTGACAAGGGACTTAAACGTAATTGTATGAGCACTTCTTTTTTGTGCTCAAGCATATCTTCTAAGCGATAGCATTGCTTTCAGGTGAAGTGGATTTGTGCATATTATTGAGTAGTGAAGAAAGAAATTGAGAGTGCAATATCACACATACACCTCTTTAACAGTGGAGTCTTTGTATGGCTCTGTGTTCAAATTTTGTCGTTCTCTCAGTTTATTTTGAAAGAAACAAAATTTAGCAGTTTCTTATTTTGCAGGCATCAATAGTAGCTTTAGAGAGTAACATATTTGGTGGGAATCTGTGAGGTACATGTTCGTGTAGTTCACTTGTGAGTCTTTAGCAACAATGGACTTATGGTTGAGATGAGGAGCACCACGGCCTTCTTGAAACTGACAGACCTGAACATGACTTCAATAATGTATCGTTGCAGCACTAACAAGGGAACTACACGACCGTGTACCTCGCAGATTCCCACCAATTGAAATATGTTACTCATCTGAAGCCACTGTTGATGCTTGCAAAATAAGAAAATGCGAAATTTTGTTTCTTTCAAAATAAACCACGAAAATGAAAATATTTGAACACACACAGCCATGCAAAGACTCCCACTAAAGCGGGGTGTGTGTATTAAGGCGCTTGGCGGAACTTCTTTCTTCCACTATTCAGCAATAAGCAAAATTCACTTCATGTGAAATCAATGGAAGTAGACAGATGACAATTGAATGGATTCTCAAGTTTCGAAACTTAATTTTTAAAAATAAATTATTAAAATTAGCACGACCTACTGTCCTGAACTGCATCTTATGCACACAAAACTGTGTCAGCAACAACCTGCACTTGTGCATCGCAAAGGTGTCCTTAGACTAAGATTATCAAAATGGATGTCTTCACTGTCAGCAAGACGGACACCACCTGACTTCTGCATCAAATCGGAATTTCTTTGTTAATAGATTTTCAGGTCGATCAGTGATCATGCATGGTCAATTGTAAGGTACCCTGCTCCCTTAATTTGACCCCTCTTGATTTTTTTTTTTCTTGACTTATTTGCTCGAGCTTGGAATGAAATTGACTTCAGATTGGAATCTGCCATTTCATGACCAGAAGTCACATTGAACAAAAATTACCGCTTGATGAAAAATTTGATATTTTGCTCTAAAATAGCACATGAACCACTTCTCTACATTAGCTGAATAATTTTCTATTTCTTTTAAAGTTGTAAAGTTCTTTTTGAGTTGCCCTGTATTTTGTCTCACAAAAGAAGATATGGTACTCATTCACATGTTCTACAAATTCTGATAACTTTTGGATCTACCCTCATACTTCTTAAATATACAGTTTTGTAGCGGTCTTTAATTTAATATCCTTTATTTTGTACCAGCAGATAATTTAATATCATTTGTTAAATTACTTATTATGCTGTCATTCATTTTTATTTCCTTTTTCATTTTTATAGCGATGCATATTGGGAACAAAAAAAAAGATAACAGAAAATGGAAGAAAACGTCGAAGTGATGTGGTAAATATATCATCTTCGCCAGTGTCGATTGAAGTAAATCCAGAATTTCCACCTGAAGACTATGATGATCATGTTGAGCCGCCACCAACGTCGACTGGGATTCTTCCATCTTTGTTAGCAGCCCCTCCCAAGTTGGTGAGGAATCCAGTTTGTGAAAAACCCCGACCACCGCCTCCATTGAAAAAAGCACCTACACTCACATCCATTCAGATTCCTATAAGAACTACTGCAACTTGGACACCGCCTAGTGGTCTGCCATTATTTAGGCATCCGCCTCCTTTGCAGCTGGCATCCACCCTAAAAAATTTCCCTGATAAAAATATAGTAATCTTTCGCCAGCCCCCGCCGTTACTTAAACGTCCTCCGGTTCCTACCCCAAAGGATATGACCCATCCCGTTTTCAGCCATGTTAATACGTTAATCTCGCAAAGTCAGAATTTTGTATCTAAGGCACCACTAGCTGTTCCAAAGACTGTATTTTCTCAGGCTCAGTCCAGTCATAATGGACAAGTTAAATCCTTACCACTAAATATAACTAACGTTGTTGGTTCTAAAAACCTTCCGATTGTGAGTAAAGTTACATTTGGCAATTTAACAAATTTAACTTCAAGCAAAACCTCAGATTCAACAGCACCAAATCCAGCAGTAAACGTTATAAAAACATACAGTAGAACCAATAATTTACCTAATAATAATTTAGCTAGCAGAATTGAACAACAATTGCAGACTATTCTAAAACCTACCGTAATGGCCCAGTATGCACCACCTCCTCCACTTCTCACGAATCCTACTCCTGGGACAATGAAATTTGTTTTGAAAACCAATTCCGGAACAACAACCGAAGTTCTGGTCCCTCAACAAAACTTTGGACCTTGTGCTCCTAAACCTAGATACATTGTGGTGAACAAACAAGGACAACCCACAGGTTTAGTGCTTCGAATAGGTGATGAAGATCGTCAAGTCCCAGTATTGAATACAAAGTCTAATAATCATCCAGAAACCCTATTAAAAGATGCAGTTCCACCACCTAAGCCTATCCAACCTGCCCCTGTGACAATTACATTGGATGATGATGCAATCAAAATGGAGACCGTTTCTGCTGCGGATTCTGCTCCACATTTAGAACAGGCTCCTCGTATTCAGCATCCTCTTTTTGTTAAAAAACCTGTTACTACCCCACCAGGTATGGTATACTATTTAATATTCTTTGTACGCACTTGTGCATATATCTATACAGTTGAGTTGCAATTATCCAACCTTCAGTGAGGT
Organism: Rhysida immarginata; assembly: GCA_023313115.1. Lineage (NCBI taxonomy): Eukaryota > Metazoa > Arthropoda > Chilopoda > Scolopendromorpha > Scolopendridae > Rhysida > Rhysida immarginata. The sequence continues at coordinate 943,585 of JAHWFO010024453.1, read as the reverse complement.
TTCTCAAGCTGTGGATCGCGAAATGATGACCTATATAAACGCGATAAATATCATATTTACGTGAATATAACATAACTTCCAAACTAATACAACCCCTAATTTTTTTTTATTTTTTTTTTTTTGGGCGAGGGGGGGCGTGATTTTCATAGCCTTTTGTACATGTAGTAAACACTTTGTCTCGTAAATGCTCACGGATTAACAAAGGAACCCCACAGCTTTTTCTTTTTTGCGCGCAAGCACACCGTGGAAGCGATAGCGTTGCGCGGCAGTGAAGCGCTCCGGAAGTGCGCAGAGTTCAACAAACATGGCGGAAAGAGGGGAAGCGAACTTGTTAGCGGTGATCACCAAAGAATTGCAGTTAGAGCACTGTTATTAAGCATTAAAACTTAATTTTGCTGTACAATTATTCGTCTCGAAATAATTTATAAGATGAGGTAGGCATCCATGAATACTATTTTTATTTAAAATTATAAAGCACCGCGATACATACCCCCTCATCAACGCAACGTATTATCAGAGAGCAACGTATTACCCATTATTGCTCTGGTATTACTCGACGTTGCACATGAAGCCAGACCCCTGTTTGATTACCGAATCACTTAATGAAATGAAATAACAAATTAAGGAAATGGTTATTACTGGAAGGCAATTAGCTAATTGTAATAATCTATTTTTAAAAACTAAGTTTGTTTAGAAACTTGAGAAGCCATTCACTTGCCGACTGCTGCTGTCTTATTTCATCTGAAGTGGATTCGTGTTTATTGCTGTGAGTAGTGGAAGAAAGAAGTTCCGTTAAGCGCATTAATACATCGCTTTAACAATGGAGTCCTTGTATGTCTGTGTGCTCAAATTTTTTCGTTTTCGTGGTTTATTTTGAAAGAAACAAAATTTTGCACTCTTATTTTGCAAGCATCTATTGTAGCTTCAATTGAGTAACATATTTCAACTTGGTGGAAATCTGTGACATACATGTTCGAGGGATTCCCTTGTAAGTGTTATCTAATCTCACAATCTCTCGTGCTGCCCGGAATGGCTAGAGTAAGCGCCTAGACTACTTCTTTTTCGTCTTTGATGTGATATTTTCTTACGTGGGCGAAACTGAAACCTCTAATTCAGCTGCCCGTGGGAGCCCTTCCCATTATTTTTCCCAATCGTGCGAATCTAATGCAGTCGAACCCAGATAACTCGAATGTTCAGCGGACCAGATGAAAAATTTGAGTAATCAAGTTATCAGGTTGACAATCAATCGAAAATGAGGTTGCATGACAGCTACAATGATTACATGATATTCACAATGTTTCTATAAATTCGATTATTTTTAAAGAGAAACATATACAATTACAGTACGGACCAGGCAATATCACAAAATCGGCTTCAACACAGTTTGGCACACCTTCCGACTTGCGGTTTGAAATTTTCAAAAGGCATCTCTTTGCGATTTTTGACCATTTATTTTTCTTCTGATGTTGTTTAATTTACGTGTGTACATGTTTTACATTCAAAACTTTATAAAGAATTCACTTTTTTCTCTAATTTTTGTCACTTTTACATCGCTAAAGGCAGTGCGGTAGTGAAGTTGTGGAGTAATGAGTGTTATTACTTAGTGAAGTTTTGATGGCAACAACTAATCAGAAGTGTATGATACTTCTAACATGAACACTCCCTTTAAGAAAGAAAGAGCAATCATCATTTATTACGTTTAGTGTTCCAACTCAGTCCACAAGGCTCATCCAGTTCAAAATCGCGTTTTTGGTAGGCTTTCGACTCAATACTGTGTATTAATCGAAATATCGAATTCAACTCGGAAGTGCATTTTCGTTAGTTTTTCATCTGAAAAATTCTCCTTTCTGAACGCTCTCAATTAAGTTTGGTTCTCAATTTTGGTTTCGATTTCCACAATGGCTGCCATATTCCTGAAAGATTCCTTGGTTTCCTTAAGTGGATGTGAAATTAAAGTTGAAAAGTGAAATAAAGTTTCAACAGGAAAGCTCTTTGAGGAGACTGCCTGAACTGAAGGCACACCTGGATATTGGCTAAAAAAAGGACATTGTTCAAGTAACAGATCGATCATTTCTTTAGTCAAGCTGCATAAGTTATTTTCATGTTAATTCTTCAATAGTTTAATTTTTTTTTTATTTTTTATTTATTTATTTATTTTTTTTTATAACCCCAAATGGCTTGTAAATGGATTTTTTAATTTATTTATTAAGAAATATAACTGCCCAACTTGCTCCCATATGATCATAGACCGACGTGTTAGGTCCCATAGGGCCATATACAAAACAATTAACAAAGTTAGTAAAGTTACAGTTAATTATCATAATTTTTTTTTCTTCCCGTCTCCATGGCGGCGAGGTGTTTAGATGTACCATTCTAAGCTCTTAGTTCAGCTAAGGTTAGGTCAGTGATACGCACTATTTATCTGTATTTTCTCTTTCAACACTGTGACTATGACAGACAGTTTATTTAATTGATTCATGATATTGAATAATAATGCCACATCCAAGGAATGTGTTAAAACTAAAAGCTACCACATCTCTATCGGTAAAGATGGATTCTTCTACCGATGAAACTGCCTCCACGTTAGAAAAACAGATAATTGCTTACCTCAGTACTCGACTCTTTAACAAATAAAATATCTAGCAAGATAATGGAGAATCTGGAGGAGAAATTTAATGATTTTACTTCCAAAATTATTTCTTTGTTTGCACAAATAGAGGAAACCCCGAAATACTTGGGTCAACTAAACGAACAGCTTTTAATGATAAAAAATAAAACTGCAATACTGGAAACTACATTATTTGATAAAGAAACTTCTCGCATAGATCATCTCCATGCATCTCGACGAACTAGAACAATATTCTCGTCAGACCAACCTGAGTTTTTGGACTACCAGAGGAACCAGGTGAAAATCTAAAAGGTAAACTTGTCGATTTTATTTCATCCAATTTGAATGTTCCCATCACCACTGACGATATTAATGTGACAATCGAACTGATCCTCGATCCAGTGTTAAATGACCAGTTATAGTGCAATTTGTTCGTCCAGTGTTCGTGGCCTTATCAAAAATAGACGATTTCTGCGGAAAACTAATGCCATCATTGTCGAAGATCTGACCTCCATTCGCTACCAGCTTTTGTGAGCAACTAAATCAAGGTTTGGACCTCGCAATGTCTGGAGCTTTGCCGGTAGTATTCTAACGAAAGATTTCTCTGGGAAAACTGTTCATCTAACCTCAATTAGTGATTTTGATCAGCTCCACTAAGTTAATTTGATCACCCCTCATCTCATCTGATCAATGTTTCTTTTTACCATGTTCTATAATTACCCTTAGAGATAGTCTTCTATAATGTGTGGACTTAATTAGCAAATGATTAGACCCATATTATTCTATTACCTTAGACAAATCAATACATTGATCCAATTTGCAACTCTTTGTTATACATATTCACTATATCCCGTGGATACGCTATAACTACAACTCCATTTCCGATCATCTCAAAAGTTTAGCAAACTTAACAAAAAATCATCCACCAGACTGAAACAACTTTAATTTCTGATCAAAAAATGCTTTCAGAAAAAAGACAATGATATTGTCGAAATAATAGCTAAAATAACTTAACAATAACTGAAAAATTTCGAAGAAAAAGTGATTTTGAAAATCGAAAAAAAAGAGAAACAAAAAACCTACTCGTTTCAAAAGTTTAGCAAATGGAACAGTCCGTTTCGAAAGTTTAGCAAATGCTGTTTGTCATTAACATATAGCACAGATCATTAGAGGTGGAGGGGAGAGAATTGTCATTTATACCTTAGATACTGGGATCTGATGTGATTATATGTAATAAAGATGGGGAAAGCAGCACAGTTAACTGCGAGAGAATAGCTCCAAATTTACGAACAACGAAAGGCGGGAAAAACCTTAAAGGAAATTTCTGGGAGCGTTCACAGATCGATATCAGCAATATCACGATGTCTACAAGTCATTGACAACAATAGCAGAGAAATTCCTGAGGACAAAAGAAAGACAGGGCGACCACAACTCGCTTCAAAACGTGATCTGCGCATCTTAAAGCAAGTTGTGACTTCGAGATTTGCGTCCGCCAGACAACTGGCAAGAAAGTGGTCTCACCAACTTGGAAGAGACGTCTCAAAGACTACTACATGGAGGAGGCTTGCCGAACTTAGTGACAAAGCTCGAGTGCCAAAAGTTAAACCTGCGTTGAATCAAAAACAACGCAGATGTCGCGTTGACTGGGCCAAGAAGCATCTCCACTGGACCACAGAGGAGTGGTCTAAGGTCATATGGAGTGACGAATCTGTGTTCTGTGTCTCGTTTGGTGATGGAGGGGTGCATGTCTATCGCAAAAGGGGAGAAGAATTCAGCCCAACATGCATACAACGCTCAATAAAGTTTCCCAAGAAAGTTATGATCTGGGGATGCATGTCCTCCAAAGGAAGAGGCGATCTCTGCATCCTGAAAACTAGCGTTAATGCTGACGTGTACATTGAGATGATGGAACATTTTCTCATTCCAAGTATAGAACGCTTGTATCCAGATGAAGACGCCAAATTTGTATACCAGCAAGACAATGCTTCATCACATACGGCGAAACGTGTGCTTTCGTGGTTTGCAAGCAGAAACCTCCCAGTTCTAAATTGGCCCGCCAACTCGCCTGATTTAAGCCCAATTGAAAACATTTGGAAACGAATGAAGCAAGAGTTGCAACAGTCGAGCTGTGCCACTGTTCACGAACTGGTTGACAACATTAAGAAAGTGTGGGCAACAATCAGTGAACAAGAATGCCAAAAATTAGTTGAGTCCATGTCGCGAAGGCTGCGGGCTGTGATCCGATGCAAGGGGCATCAACCAAGTATTAATGTTTTTCTTTAATTAAAAATCATTTCGTTTAACAATGTAAAAGCATACAGTAGTTTGCTTCACGATTTGCTAAACTTTCGAAGCGGACTGTTCCATTTGCTAAACTTTTTTGTTTATTTTCAATTTTCAAAATCACTTTTTCTTCGAAATTTTTCAGTTATTGTTAAGTTATTTTATCTATTATTTCGACAATATCATCGTCTTTTTTCTGAAAGTATTTTTTGATCGGAAATTACAGTTGTTTCAGTCTGGTGGATGATTTTTTAAGTTTGCTAAACTTTTGAAATGGAGTTGTATATATTGATATGTATTATGATCTGTTTGCGATTCTCCATTAGTTTCAGAATGCTATTTTTGTTTAATTGATTTGCTAGCTCACTACTTGCCATCTTTTTTTTTTTTCTTCTTCTCCAGTTAAATAAAAATAGTTTTTGAATGCACGTGAGGAGAGAGGAAGGGGGGGGGGGTCGCTTGAGTGCTCCTTCATCTAACGTGAAGATTGGCGAAGAATTGAGTTTGTTCCATATTGTATTAATTTTTGAAATTTTCTAATGTAGTTTTTGCTTTAAATTTACGAATACCTATTCACTAAAACCAAAAATTTTGAGTTTTCTGGGATTTAATAAAAAAGTTTGTTACTGGGGAAATTTCTATTCATTAAATTTCAAGTATCGTTTGAGTTATAAGAGAGTTATTCGGGTTCGTATGCACGACCCTACCCCGAAAAGAAACTTTTCATATTCAGGCAAATAGAGTAATCCAAGAACGAAAGCGCAATCATCATCATTTATTATGTTTAGAGTTCGAACTCATAAATTGATTTAAAAAGTCATAAAAAATTGTAATTTCCAAATGAGTGAATTAGGTTTAATTAGGTTATAGACATAGGCCAAGAGTGTTAAATAAATCATAGGTCTTGGTCTCGAAACCAGCAAGCTGCGGATTTGAATCCTGCTGAGGGCACGGACGTTTTTCTCCCTTTATTAACAAGCTTGGAAGCCCAAGAAGAGCCTCAGTAGGCTGATCCTATGCTTAGCTAAATTCTCAGTAGATCCAACAGTTATTAAACATACTCAATACAGAAAAGATACAAGAGGAATAGAAAAGAAAAAGGTAGATATGAGTATGTAATTATGCTCTGTATTTAATTATCAATTTATTGTTAATATATTGGCATTAAATTTGTATATCTAGAGATTCAAAAAATTCTGAGTTTACATAGATGAAAATATAAAATATGAGAGGAGAGAAAAAAAACCTTTTATTAAATTAATTTTCTACATACATTCCTTTCCTCACTGATTGCATACACCCATAAATATAATTACAAGCCCATAAGTGTCCCCTGAGAGTCTACCAGTGAAACCCCATTTCTGTTGATCAACTCCACATACTCAAAACTTTTTCCTTTTAGCACAGAATTAAGCTTTGGGAAGAGCATGAAGTCTGTGGGAGCAGTGTCAGGTGAGTATGGAGGGTGTTCCATGACTATACCCCCCCCCCCCAAAAAAAAAGAAAAAAAAACAAACCTGGCCGACAAGAATTGACAATTGCATTGGTGCATTACTCTGCAGCAGAACCATCAGAAAACTTCATGCACAATATGATGGACTCTTCAGCACCAAATCTGGGTCTTTTTTGGCTAACATTTTGATACTCCTTTGGCAGATTTTGTTTAGCAAAACTGATCCGACATTTTCATCAGTGATGCTTGTGGTGGTACTCTCTTGGCTATTCTGCAGTGATTTGTGTCCATTCTTGGGAGACAATCTAGATAGAAAATGTGTATACAATGAGATCAGTAATAAGAAGTCTGAATATTGCATGACCCTGTGTAGCTTGCTCTATACTCTATCCAATCTAACTTTGTGTGGGATGTAAACAAAAAATAACCATGTATCACTGCACAGGCTCCTGTGATTGGAGGAATCGATTTAGCTTCCTTATGATACATATGGCTTGGCAAGGCCAGGTGAATCCTTATCATTGTATCCTTTAATCCACTAATCCCTTATGCTCTCAAGAGATTCAATTGAAAGTATTTAGGGCTTTTTACTATTTCAGACTTGCCAACTCTCTGGGTTTAGGCCGGTAATACCGGATTTTATTACATTATCTGGGCTTCCGGATTTTAAATTAAAATTGCTGGACTCCATTATGAATAACTTATTCTTTGTGTAAAGTAAAAAATAACGAGAAATGTTTGAAATTCTTGATCTTACTTTCGACTGTTAATGCGACGTTTACTTTTTTCTACGCTAATAATCGCTGGCGCTGTAGACACTTCCTGAAGGAGTGCACTTGACGATCACCGGAAGTAAGTGTTTCAAGATTTCTAAATTGGCGTTTCTTTCAGAGACGTTTGTAAAAGAAAGAAACCAGTAGACACTTACTTTAACGGTCTCTGGTTTCTTTCGACAGCACGTGCTCTGTGAAATTCAGTGCGTTAACTTTTTTTGCACCACGTTGCAAGTTGATTCGTAACAAGAACAAGAATTATTCTATTGTTCCACGGACTTAATTACATGATGGCTGATAGGAAATATCATTCCACTTTTAAAAAATTTTTTACGCTAGATTATCCGTGTATTATTGAATCAAGGACAACTGTTTGCCTTTTGCTCCATTTGCAGATGCGATTTTTCAGTTACTCATAAAGGCAAAGGAGATATTATTAAGCATATGCGTACACAAAACATTTGGACAATAGTAAGTGCATAGAAAATAACACTTTAAACTTTGCTCAAGATTGTTTTTCGATTCCCTAACCCGTGCCGAGTGTTGGTTTACTTCCTTGATCGTATTTCTTCTGAAAAAATAAAAGTGTAAATTTTGCTGTCACGTTCGTTCGTATACATTAACATAATGCTTCAAATTATATCCATTTATTAATATACACTATTAAACATGAAAAAGTATACTTGCAGGATTTTTATAGAAAATTGCAGGATTTTTCTCTTCCTAATGTTGGCAAGTCTGCTATTTATTAAAAAGAAAAAGTATCTATTTTAATGAAAAGCTATCGCAAGAAAGACATTTATATAAAAATTTTCGACTGTGGGAATATTTAATATATCAATAAGGTTTGTAAGTTGTGCCTTATTTGGAATTTTATTATTATTTTCCCTTTAATTTATTTCGATTTCTAATAAACTCCATTTACTGTATTCAGTTTGTCTTGGAATGTGTTACGATCGGTCTTAAATTGCTTTTCGAATAATCATTATCAATTTTATTAATGTCGTTCATTTTTTTCAATAAATTACATGAAGAATAAATCTTAAATAAATGTGTTTGAGACCCCAGACACATTTTTTCTTTCTTGCACAACATTCTCAATCTTTTCCATAGAGTAGTTTAATCACTTAATCCCTTAATCCCATGATGGTGATTTCTGCCCTGTCATTTGGCACGAGAGTTGTCGATTTCTCCAGGTCTACTTTTTTTTATATATTATTTCTTTAAAAATTGATCAATTTTTATGTAATTTGTTTTTTAGCCTAATTAATATCATTAAATGATTTTTAGTTGTTTTCAGAACTGATTGTTACAGTTCTAAGTCAGTTTTCCTGCTTTCTTTTGTGAACTACATTTTCATGTGCTCCTTGGAACACAGAAGTTTCAGGGCTCACTCAGCCAATATCGGCCTCGGTGGCTCAGGGGTTGCGCGATCGCCTCTGATGCCCGAGGACGCGGGTACGACCCCGGCCGAGGACGACGAGGATTTTTTCAGAGGGAAAATCCTGAGAACACGCACTTCCTTCGGAAGGGAAGTAAAGCTATTGGTCCCGTGTAGTCGTTTGCCAGCTGCACGTTAAAAGAACCCTTGCGAGGCAAAATTTGCGGCCCCTATAACGCGTCCTGAAATGACCATGGCAGTTGAAAAGGACGTTAATACCAAACAAACCAAACCAATCAATCAGCCAATAGAATCGCACTTCACCATGTGCATTTGTTTTTATCCCGTGTAAAGTTAGGTTGGACAGAGTATAGGGCGAGTGTTTTTGACTCTTGATGTAAAGAGAACTTGGGACCTTTAGAAATAGTGGGTCTGTTGGAAATTTACTTCAAGGAAAAAATGTGGTCTGTCATCTGTTTCTTAATGCTAAAGGTGATAATTTATTTGTCAAGTGAATAGAGTAAATGTTTAGTACCATTCATTTTGAACTATCCTGTATTTTCGATTTTTTTAAATCACCTTCAACTTATTTGTCATCTTTGATAAAACAAAAGCTTATCTGTACTGATTACTTCGGATAATTGAGACTTTACTGTATATAGATTAGTTATTTTGTTAGGTTTGCATAAGATCTACATGCCTATATTAAATTATATATATATTTTTTTAAATTAGTTTCTAGGAATGAAAGTCCGGCTGCTTCTGAACCCTGTAAAAATGCAGCAAAGATGTGCAAACGACAACAAAATCACCCAAATCCTGGAAGATGTAGCATCCAGTGGCTACATGGTGGTATCAATTCACTGATGAAAATTTTTGAATATTTGCATCAAGATGATTTGTCAAGGATTGCCTCAGTTTGCCGTACCTGGCATTGGCTAGTATCGCAACCAGCATTGGTAAGATGAAAGTTAAATAGAATTTGCAAATATGTGGAATTTTAAGAAAAATTAAGATATTTTGAGATTAAGTTTATTGAAGAATGCTTTTAAATGTGTAATTGAGAAGATGAGCTTCTGGCATCAGCAAAGGAGGAAGAATAAATACTGTAATTCTGATTTGCTGATTATGGATGCTTTGCCTGAATTGGCATTTCTCTACATTTTTGTTGATTTTACACTTCCATGCGTTTTTTAATGTTAAATCGTGCATTCTTGTATTTACTCTTTACATATACTGACTTGTTTTTTTTTGCATGAGTACCGTAAATCCTCTACAATAATGAGAAAAATTTTGGCCTAAAAAAAGCACCTAAATTTTGGGACCGTATTATATAAGAGGATAATATTAGCCCAGCAACGACTGATGGCGGCCCAGGGAGAGGGGTGGAGATCAGTTGCATTCTGTTCTGATGAACTTCAGACGAAATTACGATATTATATACATTAATTATACATTATATACAACGTCCAGTTCATTATACAATACATTAATTCATTTTTTATTTGAATTTCTCATCGCCAAGTGCTAATACGAAAATAACTTCTCAAAAAATCCTCGAACTGACGAAGGTACTAACTGAAGACTGGAAGGACCTCTTTGAAGACAGATGTTAATGAATCAGATTTTTGAAGGTTTTTATTTGTAAAGATCCAGATTATGCATTTTTAAAAATGTAAAAAGAGTTTTTTTTTTCTGTATATTTTGCATATTTTATTTCTCATGACTTCAAAATAAGGATCGGTAAATCTGTGTGTTCTGGCTTTTAGTTGCCCAAAATTTATTATTAGCAGTCACAAAGCTTTTCATGCCATATATATTTAAACAGGTTTATTGGCACTATCTGACCTTTCATGAAAGTGGGAAATCAACAAATTTTAAATTATGACTGGCCTTTTCCATCCCATTGATGTCTAGAGTTGCTAGTCTTCAGGCTTGTATAGATTGACTGGAGAGCAGTTGCACTGCAGATCACATCCCCGCGGGGGGGGCCCCCACGTGTTTTAATGTTTTAAGTCGTGCAAGATGTTGGAGCGTGTCGGCAATAGTTTTGCATTCTCCTACCTTAGTATTCGTCCCATTTTTTATCAAGTTGTTGGTGAGGGCACTTATTAGCTGCAACGATTTCGTCGCTGAACCCAAGCAAATCAAATTCTTAATGAGCATTTGCACATTGGAGCGAGCCCCCCCACCCCTTCTTTCATGTGGATTGGACAACTGTACATTAAAGATCAAAAGAGCACAAACTATAAATTAAATGATATTACAAAAAACATTACAAATAATTAGAAAAAACATGAAGCGGATTGAAGACTTGACATCAAGCTAAAAAACATGATCTGTTGCTAAAGAACATTCTCCTCCTTTTCTGGCTATAACCAAGCATGGCTTTAAATGCAAGCTATCCCTCGAAAAGCTTTGTCTGTGAAAATTTTAATTCATTTATCAACTTTAAATTTACGTCCATGATGAAGAAAACTTTGTAGCAATCTTTCGAAGCGGCCGAAATGAGATTTGTAAGAGGTGTGGCAGGTGTTACCCTACTAGATAGTGCACAGCAGCACAATAAGGGAATCTTTAGGTGTTGAGCCGCTACTTCTCCCGATTGAGAGATCTCAGTTGCGCTGGTATGGCCACGTGATACGGATGCCGCAAACTGGTCTTCCTAGGCAGTTGTTATTTTCCAAGCCGGTGGGTAAGAGAGCAAGGGGTCTGCCTAGAACCAGGTGGCTAGACTACATGGATAATCTGGGTTTGATTCGCTTGGGTATTACCAGGGAGGACATGTGCCTGATGGCGGAAGATTGCGATCGCTGGAGATCCTCCATAGGGCTGCTACCCCCGTGACCCTAACGGATAAGCGGGTTTGAAAAGTAAGTAAGCAAGCATTCAAATAAATGACTGCTAGATACAAAGTGATTCAGTCAATTACGTACGATTCTAACTGTTTATTACTCGGGAACTAATAAACATAGGAATGTCATATAGATCTTACAATACACATTACACAGTGGAATTATCATCGAGCACACATCAAGCATGTTGTTCATGAGGTGTGAAATTCCAATGTGTAATATGTATTGTAAGATCTATATGACATTCCTATGTTTATTAGTTCCTGAGTAATAGGGAGTGCAAGTGACTACGTCGTAGCTGACGTCATTTACGCGATGAAGGGGCTGAGAGCCTAGGAAATGGTGTCGCTGGTTCCAAACATTGGGACCACGCAATATACATACAAGTAAATTTGACAGGCGGCCAGTAAAAATATCTCTTAAATTATGTTAATTTTTTGTAATTTAGAATATTATTAAAACATTTAATACCGTTATATAATTTATAAATTAATATTAGAACGCTTTTTAATTACTTTTAGTTACTTAACAAAAAAATGACATCGTTCGCAGATATTTCTTTCTTTTGGTGTGTAAATTGCTGTTTTGGCTCCTTCTTGAGCAGTGAGGAAATAAACAATTTCACATTTTATAAGTGTTTTAAACACTGGGTTTATACAAAGCGATTTTATTCCGTCTCTACATTGGAACCAATGTTAAATCCCGAAGCGAGAAGACTTGTTTGGAACCAAATCAAGTCACATGACTGAAGAGTACCCAGGATTGAAGTCACACTTGCACTCCCTATAATCCATTAGAATTGTATGTAATTGACTGAATCACTCTGTAGGAAAATTTTTAAAAGAAGTAAATGACTGTTATCTTCATTTGATGCAGTGTTAAAGTTGAAAGTGAATGATTTCGAGAGGTTTTAGAAGTAACCATACACTTTCATTTTGTTGTCGCAATTTTGCTTTAGAAATTTCGCTATCGCTTTAAATTCGAGATATAAACTGAATTTTCTGTATATTGCAAATGGACAACGTTTATTCATATAAATGGTGAAAAATTATGAAAAGATGCTGGTCGCGAAACTGGAAGTAGAATTCGGGAGCCATGCCAAAACCGCTTTGGAGCAGATTTATTGTTGTAGTGGGCTGCTCCGTACTGTATTGATAAGCAGGGCATTGTGTTTATTGCGTGCAGTTTACATGTGCAGTCCCAAATCATTGCATGTGGTTAGCTCTATGCTGGTAGTTAGATAGGACTGTATCGAATCCTGCTAATCAAAGTACGGTAGTTGGAGGAGAGTAGTCTTAGTTATAATCTGCATTCAATGTTTAAATTTACAATGTGAAACAAAATCTATGCCTCCGTTGGCGTCGCAACCTCTCCCGAAAATTGCATTTGGAATTTTGTTTTTTCACACATTTAGGGTTAGAGTTTAAAAAAAAAATTAAATTTTGAATAAAAGATTTATTGACTGTAGAGTAGTTCTTTAATATTGTTCTAGTGGGAATTATTCTGCTTGTTTCTGTGATAAATGATTTTCATTTCTTTTTTATAGTGGAAGACCATAAAACTGGATGGGATTTTAGTTTATGACTGGGAGAGTTTAATTAACATCATGAAGAAGTATAGATCTTATCGTTTGGTACGTTAAATTTAAAATGCCATTAAAGACAGCAAATATTTAGTGGTAAATATTAAACGAGTAGGTTGTGTATTAATTACAATGAAATAAAAACATTAATATCTTTGACCTAGGACATGAGGACAATGTTAACATTTGAAGATCGTAACAGGACTTGGCACGGATTTGCTGCTATTCTTCAGGATTTGAACATGGTGAAATTCATTCACTTTGGTTACATACCAATTTCTATACTTCACACTGTGGTAAATACATTAACGCAGTTAGAAGAATTGACGGCTGAATGGATTATGGACATAAGCCGAGACAATTCAATCCCGTACGTATATGTATTATATTTATTATTCATTATTATTGTTTGTAATTGAAAATGGGGATTTAAATCTTTACATTGTCTTGTTTTAAGTATCAGCAAATGTCGTTTGGATTTTCGTAAATTTGGTCGACTTCATAATCTTCGAAAGTTGTTACTTCGTGGTGTCCACGGGATACAGTTTTATAGTATTGAAGGCAGTTACAGCTTAAGTGATTTGGATACTCTAACCAAGCTAACTTATTTGGTCAGTTTTATTTTCATAGTTTATAATAATACGCTGCTGGCCATGGAAATCAATACACCCAGAAGCGGTCATCTGTTTGACTCGTTTGAGCAGGATTGTTTGATCGGACTACACAAATGGATGGTCGGCTCATTTTACAGTCATGGAATTTGGCCATGCATTTGCTTACCACTGATACATGTATGCAGGCCGTAGATCTGTATGGATTGGATGTCGTATAGAATAAGTATTGGTCCGTCCAAGTACACCAAGATAGAGAAGATCGTTGTATCTGGCAACGTGCAGTAATAGCAGTAGTATCTGTTGGTCTCAGCAAGAACCATTCATTGTCGCTTGAATGAGACTGGACTAAAGGCATGGCATCTACTGCGTCATTTGCCTGTGACCCTCAGCACCATGCGGCATATTGTAAATGGTGCCAGGAACAACGATATTGGACAGAGGAATGGTCAGATTAGAGTTCAACACTGCAGAGGGCACCACAACAATCCTGCCCTGATTCGTGAATGTCATATGTCCCAGTGATTTGTTATGAGGTGCTATGAGTTAAGAATCCTAGGCACGCCTCGTCGTTTCTTGAAAGCACGGAGACATCAGTGATATGTGTATGAGGTTGTGAGGCCCATTTTTGCGTTGCATACCCAAACCTTCCATGTAGCAAGATAATGCTTGTTGCGAAATAGCTCGTATCACCCAACAGATCCAACAAGATGTGGATACCATTCTTGGCCTGCCAGATCTCCGGATTTGTCTTCTATTGCTAACGTATGGGAACTGATGGGGTGATGTTTGCATCACCAACTTCCTGTCCAAATAATGATGAGCTGCATGTGCAGTTGCAGGAAGCATGGTGGAATTGCTTCAGGATGCTATCCGCTACTCCGCTACTTATATGATGGAATCCATTGCTGCCTATATAGCAGAGAAAGGAAGTTCTACCTCATATTGATGATGTGCTTTGCAGGAAGTTCTACGTCATATTCACTAGCATGCATGAAAAACTAATCACTACTCATCTATACCATTATCTATTTGCTTGTGATGGTTTAAGAAAATTTACATTATGTAAAAGTGGGTGTAATGATATCCATGGCCAGTGCAATACCAAAGAAAACACACTTTTCAGTTTGTATGCCCTACAATCAGACGTAATTATAATTTTTTTTTTTTTTTTTTTTTGTTATTAGTCTTTGACAACTTTAAAAGATGTTCCTGTAACGGAATTTGAATTTCTTAAATCGCTTGTTAATTTGGAAACGTTGGAATTAGGCGAATGCATGGAATGGACTGATCAGGTAATAACTCGAGTTTGTGATTTTAAAAATTTCACCTTAATAGAGAAGTTGGTATGCATTTAATCTCGAATGTTTTTTAACTAGACATATGAAAACCTTCATGGTTTGACAAACTTGAAGATGTTACGGTTAGAATATGGTGGAAAGTCACCAAATGATGGGCTTGTCAATGCACTGATTTGCTTGGAAGAGTAAGTATTGAAAAAAATGCTGATTTTTGCCTGGGTTTCTTTTTTAATACATAATTTAACATTAGTGTGCTGATTTTTGTTTTTTGTTTTCCCTGAAACAGTTTAAATCATTTGGAGTTGTATTCTTTTAAGCTAGACGAACGTTTATTGAACTACATAGCAGCAAGGCAAAATCTTATAGCTTTATCATTATGGCCTCAGGAAAGCCAAAAGGTGAGTGATTAACAGTTGGTCATCATAATTATGACTTTAAAAGCTGGCTTAACACTAACGTGCTTTGTTAGCGGGAAAGGCTAGCCAGGGTGCGCTTGCTTTGCTAGAATCTACTGTAGCTGTGTAACAGTTTACATTAAAAGCATCATTCCCGGTAAATGATGAAGTCAGCATGTCTGTAACAATAACAAACTCGGTGATTTTCACCTTTATTCTTTTCGCATGCTCCATTGCTTCTATCAGCTTATTTTCTGCCATTTTTTCTTAGTTTCGATCGTATGAATGGAGAGCTGCCTCATTTTTTGCTAAGCAAGCCACAGCACTCGGGATAGCCAGTTCAGGAAAATTGGCATGCTCTTCTTGCACGTGCACAGTCTAGTTTGTGAATAGTGTAAACAATTTTCCCGGGTAAGATTGCTAGTGTAAAACCAGCTAGAGACGTTCTTTGATAAGACGACCCACATAAATGCCAAAAATGCACTGGGCATATTGGTTTCCGGATTTTCCAGAAAAGTTCAGTTCGAGTTGGTAATTTTGAACTTAAATCAAGAAGTTTCATATTCAAAAAATACAATGTACAGGATGAGCCAAAAGTCTGGACCCACCTAAATGAAATCTAAACACTATGGCCAGAGCCTATAATTTCAATTGAGGATACCATTACAGGTGAGAACTTTTGGTCATGTGACCAACATGGTATGCCATCTTGGAACATCTCCAAATTTTCAAAAGCAAAGGTGGTCATGTGATATACAGGGTGAATACAAAAGTCTGAACCCCCCTTTTATATTTTGAACCGAAGCAGATATGTCAATTTTGATGAATCCAATGAACAGGAAGTTGTGGGAGACCTATTCCATGGTGCACTTTTCATCATCCCAAATATGCAAATTAGGACACATTCAAAATTTATCTCAAAAACTGTAAGGGATAGAGAAAAAAACCCAATTGCAAACTTGTTCAGCATAAAAAAACAAACAAAACAACAAAAAAAAATCATCCAAATCGGACCAACCAATCACCCACAATCACGTGGTGAACTGTTTGTAGCTTACAAACAGTCACACTGCACAAGGAAAACTGAATGTTGATATTTCCACCATGTAAAGCATGCAAATCAAAAAATTAACATACCATACTCGCATTCATTTTCATGTGGAAAAGCAAATAAAAGGCATGTTTCAGCTCACAGAAGACAGAACAATTCCAGGATGGCAAGCTACACTGTTCCGGAAATAGTCAACATGATGATTTGCTTCGGAGAGGCAAGGAGAAACCTATATGCTGCAGTTAGGTTGTATCGAGACAGATACCCTAACGAACGCCATCCATCTCGTCAAACAATCCGTCACATTATTCAAAGATTCGAGGCTACAGGGAATGTTAATGCAGAACGAGGACGACCAAGGGCACAAGGCAATGAGGATACAACAACACTAGTTCTGGCTGCAGTTGCTGCAAATCCCCACACAAGCAGCAGAGCAATTGCTGCAGATGTTGGGTGCCATCAGAGAACTGTTCTCAACATTCTACACGCACATCATTTTCACCCATACCATATTTATTGTCACCAGGAGTTACTGCCATTGGATTATATTGCTAGGGCCGCCTTCTGCAACTGGTTATTTACCTGCCTGGATGACAATCCAAACTTCATTCATGAGGTGTTGTGGACAGATGAAGCCCAGTTCACCAGGGATGGAGTTATCAACAGGCACAACCATCATCATTGGGCAGACGAAAACCCACGATGTCTGCGAGAAGCAACTCAAGTGAACTGGAGAATCAATGGTGGTGTGGATTGTACAATGACACTGTGGTTGGACCGTATTTTTAGGATGGAACACTGACTGCAGAACGCTACCGGGCTGAAATTCTCAACGTGGTAGTCACATACTTCATTGACAATTTGCCATTGGCCGTCGTTTGCGAGCGTCTAAGTGAGATGTTTGGACAACAATGGATTGGCCGAGGAGGACCAGTTCGTTGGCCACCCCACTCCCCTGATTTTACACCACTTGACTTTTTCTTGAGGGGATACCTGAAGGACAATGTTTATTCTACACAGCCCGCCTCACTAGAGGATCTGGTTCAACGAATCCAGGAAGCGTGCCGAGGAGTGACACCAGCCATGCTTGCCGATGTTTTGGCATCAGTTAGGTTCCGTGCCCAATTGTGTTATGGTGCCCACGGTCGTCACATCGAGCATTTTGTTGATTAACTTTTTTTTTTAAACTGTTTGAAGTAACTTGTTTGTGCAGTGTGACTGTTTGTAAGCCACAAACAGTTCACCACGTGATTGTGGGTGATTGGTTGGTCCGATTTGGATGATTTTTTTTTGTTTTGTTTTTTTATGCTGAACAAGTTTGCAATTGGGTTTTTTTTCTCTATCCCTTATGGTTTTTGAGATAAATTTTGAATGTGTCCTAATTTGCATATTTGGGATGATGAAAAGTGCACCATGGGATAGGCCACCCACAACTTCCTATTCATTGGATTCATCAAAATTGACATATCTGCTTCAGTTCAAAAAATAAAAGGGGGGTTCAGACTTTTGTATTCACCCTGTATATGAAATGCATGTGGAATTTCCTGAGAAACACAATGTTATTTTTTACTTTATTCGTTCTTGAGTTAATGCAGTTTTCCAGTAGGGCATACATCCACATTTCCTACTAAGGCCACAACTGCTTGTTTCCAAATTAACAAAATTATCACAAATGTCATTCCTACAGTATATATATATTCAATGTGTTGCCTACAGATTCTGATTGTGAAATCCAATCTGAAGCCCTGTTTATGTTGAAAGTTCAGGAGCTCATTGGGGTCAACACTGACAAACGTGTGAGTTTCTGATTCAGATGTTCAGTATCGTCTCTGTATAGGGGGTGACCGTGGCCTAGTTGGCTCGCTGATCGATGGAGTTAAGCAATTTCAGGCGTGGCTAGCTGCTGTCTGGGTGACAGCCAGTGGCTTGAGGACCACTGCTGGGTGGGACGGCTATTTGGGGCACAGTTGTTGGGGGACTGGTTTGTTTGTCTGCCAGCAGCTCTTCCATCATAACAACCCCTCAGTTTGTACTGTTTATTTCTTCTTATTATAATCACTATTCATTACTCACGGTTGCTCTTATTAACTTATAATTCAGATGCCTCTTTAATTGTTGCAATTATTTTTTCCGCCAATTTCGAGTTCACCAGGTACTTTTTTAGGCAGACATGCACACCATCCTTGTTTTTGGAACACATTGTATTAAGACAAATGAAATGAGCTATGCTGACAGAATCTGGGTGAGAAGCAAGACAGCTGAAATGTTTTAAATGCACGTCCCTTATGACGATATGTAGGCCTACCTCATCCCTTCAGCACTTAGCACACACCAGTCACGATCGTTGTTATTGAAGAAATCCAGAATTAGGCCCGTGAAGTTTTTATCAGATTTTCTATTTACACACCTGAACTCGGAATTATTAAAAGCATTCACTATAAAACAAGGTAGCAAAATCTTGACGTGTAGAATCTGGAACCAAAAGCGCTTCTCTTGGCAATGAAATTCCCGGCAGGTTCTTTCTGCAGGAAATGATTTCATATTCCACAGGTTTTTTTAAAAAAACTGAGATTGAAGGACCAAAGGGCAAATTTTTAATCTTCCGAGGTATTTTTCTTAAAATACGAAATTTGGTAATTAAGTTACAAATGGATGTAGAAATGAAACTTAATACTGATTTGAAAACTTTGATTTCTCTGCATAATCTCCCTGTACATTGAGGCACTTGTCCCATCGTTTCACAAGCCCCTCAAAAGGAGTAAGATAAAATTCTTTGGGCTGCTGTCTGAACCAGGCGATGACTTCCCTTTGTGCAGCTTCATTGTTGGCCGAAAATTGACATTTAATTCAGCATAATTGCTTTTGCATGTAGATTTGTTTTTAAGGAACTCATACATGAATAAAATTTCTTTTTCAGGGGGACCTTGTAAACGCACTAATCTTAAAGGCTGTTCAAAAATTAAGCTTAAAGGTATTTGTCTGGGGAGTGATAACCGAAAAACATGTTCAAACTGCTTCACTCAACCAGTCTGCAGATGACGACGTTATTGAAATAGTTTCCGACGACGAAGAGGAAGGCAAAACCAATGAAAGTGCAGTGGAGCGTATTCCACTTTTGCTGCTAGACTCGACTCCTGAGGATGGAGCCAAGTATCCGACAGAATACCCGAGTCTTACTGAACTCAACAGTCTGTTAAGTAAGATGCTACCAAATACTAAACGGATAATTCACATGCTTTCAGTAGAAAACTCCAGTGAACTAAGTCGTATCAAGATATGAACTTTTAAAATGTGGAAAGGGGTAAACATTTGTAAATACACATTTTTAACAGAAGAGAAACTCTATTGTTAAACTGTTAGCATTTATAAAATTATTTTAAATGATTGTGAAATAAAAATCATCCATGACTATGAAGAAAAAGAAAATAAAATTTAATGATGAATAAAACTTTTTTTTTTTCTTATCAAAAATTAAACATTTCTCAATTATTAATGATAAACTAGGTGACATGCCCGGCGTTGCTCGGTCTGTTTATTTGATGAAATTTTGACGGCGTTTCCCTTGCGCCATCTCTTGAGGAAACAAACAAACATAAATCAAAATATATTATATTTACCCCACCCCCTCCCTTTGGGGACATGTAAACCTTACTCTGAACCTAACGAACATATGGTGCGAATATGAGCTCAATCTGATAAGTGGTTCAAAAGTTTTTAGAACATTTACAGACGCACCCTGAACCTGAATTTTTATATATAAAGATTTGTGTTTAATAGAAACTTCTTTACAAGCATAATTGACGAGGTAAGAGTATCTGAACTCGATGACTATATATAGTTTAGTTTGCTTTTTAATTCGTGCAGTTTCATGACCAGCTAAACTAGTGTTCCACAAAGTGGGTGATGTCGCATTTATGGAGGGTGCTGGAATGATTTGTAGAGGCGATAATAGCCTCAATTTCAATAAAATAATTTTACACTGTTGAATGTTTTTCAGATGTGGAGAATAATGTAAGGACTCGAAGTGTGAGATTCGTTATTGGGAGAGCATAGAGTATAAGCTTATGGAACCAAAGCAGCTTGAAAAGGTTTCGGAAACCTTGACTTAGCCAGTCAAGCAATATACGAGGCATGTTTTTTTTAACAAAGTATCATTTTGTAATGAAAACAATACTACATGTTTTTTCTTTGCCAGATTATAATTACTTTTTAACTAATTTTCCACATAGTTTTCAGTTTATTTAAACACTTATCATAGCACCCGATGAGCTTCTACATGCCCACTTCATAGAAGTCTTCTACTAGTAGGAAAGCCATGCAGTTTTCATTTCTTCGTTATTGCTGAAACGTAGGCTGCCGATGAACTTCTTTAGATACCGGAATAGGTGGTAGTCACTGGGCGTGAGGTCTGGACTGAAAGGTGGGTGGTCAAGTTCTTCCACTTGATCTTTTGGTTGTGGACCACTTGACTTACAGTCCGGATCTCGTATCTACAGTGTTTCTCTGACGATAAATGAAAACTATGGCTTTCCTCACCGGCGACAAACTGTGGGCATGCAGAAGCTCTCGAGCGCTATGACAAGTGTTTAAATAAACTTGGAAAATATGTGGGGGGGAAATAGTTAAAGGTGTGACCATCGCAGTTAGAGAAGTATTTTCAGAGAAGAAAGGAAAACAAAACAAGCGTTCCTTACCACAGACATCGTTTACAAGTACTAATACTTTATGAACAGATCTTGTATCCTTATACGAGGGTCGTTTTTAAAGAACAGTTTGTAATGAAAACAAAAACACTATATATATTTTCTTTACCAGATTCTATCTATCTTCTAATATACTAATTCTCTTAACTGTCCGTCCGAAGCCAAAAAAGAAAGTTACAACAATCCGTCCAAAGCCAGGAATTGTTGTGGTAAGTTAATACTATTAAGGACAGTATCTTTTGAACTGGAATAGGTAGCCAGTTGTAATTTTCACAGGAGTATGTGTTATTATGGCAGATGGTCTAACAAATAATAAAAAATGTAAAAGGTTTTTTTCTTTTTATTTTTTATTTATTTTATTTTTTATTCTATCGTAAAAAAGGTTATACATACAAGCGTCAAACTTGGCATGATTGTAGTTAAAATTCTAAAGTATTACAACAAATAATGAAAAACTAGCCAAGTGCGAGTTGGACTTGCGCAATGCCAAACATAAAATCTTTTTTCAGGTTATCTGTTAATTTAATATTTGAAAACTTTTTTTTTGTTCAAAGCGCTTATTTTATAAATTTCGACACTTAAACTATTATAGATTATATGTCTATAAAAGCCGAAATCGAGAACACATTGCCACACCCTCCAGAACATGGCATATTTTGGTAAATATATGGTAGTACGGCACCATTGATGCGAGAGTCCGACTCGCACTAGCCCAATTTATTTTATATGCAGATGAACAGTAGCCTATATTGTTGCAGAATATATTGATGCACCACTTTGATTTCTTAATCCTTCAACCTATACGGTTGACACCCGTCATGCGACGGGTGGAATTTCTAGTCTTAAACTATTTTTCCACATAGTTTCCAAGTTTATTTAAGCACTTGTCATAGCACTTAATGCACTTCCGCATGATTACTTCATAAAAGCTGCCGCCCGTGAAGAAAGTCATGCAGTTTTCACTTTTTCATCATCGCTGAAATGCAGGCCATAGATGAACTCCTTTAGATCCCGGAACAGGTGGTAGCCACTGGACGCAAGGTCCGGACTGTAAGGCGGGTGCTCAAGTTTTTCCCAAACAAAAAATCTAATTTTCAGCGACGATGAACAAGTGAAAACTGCGTGACTTTCTTCACTGGCGGCAGCTTTTATGAAGTGATCATGCGGAAGTACATTGAGCGCTATGACAAGTGCTTAAATAAACCAGGAAACTATGTGGAAAAATAGTTAAAGGTACATAGAATCTGGTAAAGAAAAAAATTTGAAAATATATATAGTAATTTTGTTTTTATTACAAAATGGTTCTTTAAAAATGATCCTCGTACGATATTGTCTGGGGATCCAATAGGCTAGGAAATATCAACAAATTTTTTTTTTTTTTTTCCATCAGCAATTTAACATTTCTCTGAATGTAGTTTCTCAATTCTCTCATCAGATGGCAGGCTTGCAGCAGGTGAATATTTAGCATTTGGTAAAATATATATTTTTGGTAGTTTTGTTTTTATTACAAAACTGTACTTGAAAAACGTGCCTCTTAAATAATCTTAAAGTTTCCTCATTGTTGACTCCCAGCCAGTTCTAACCCCTGTTGAAATCTTCCACTATGATTATCATCTCAGTTAGTGAAATCAACCACTCTTTTGAAGCTTTTTGTACAGGCGATTCGCTTGAAACAAGCCCCGAATATTCTATAATAATTCTCATTATACTATTTTTCAACTTAAGTTGGTAGTATTAGAAGTGTTACACAAAGATGAGGCTGACTACTCACTGTAGCTACCGTTATGTAGTATTCCGCACCCGCTCTTGACTGATGCTATCAGTGATGGTGACTGATTGAAAACGCGTGAAAACTGGAAACGAAGCAGGAAGTGCATGTCGCCTAATAGTACATGTGTGAATCCAATTATCTTTAAAATTTCGTGTTTTTCAGTAATTACACTTTTTAAAATTTCATAAGTACTTGAAATTGAATAAAAATAATAATTTGATTCTTGGTTTCAAAATAATTATTTCAGAAATCCCATTTCATCTTAGGTACTTTTTCTTTTAGCAAGATAACACCTTCTCAAAGAGGAGATGAATAAACCCAGTAACAGTCTGAACGCTGCCAAGATAAGTTGAAAAGTAATATAGAATGAAGCAATCTGAACCAAAAAAAAAGTAATCTATTAAGTACACTCGATAATGAAGGAAAAGATATTTCACCTTAATTGTTCAACAGAACTCAAAAGTATTGTCTGCATTTATCCTGTTGACAGTAATCACAGAATGCGTTCCTTGTAGAAATCCTTTGGCTGCTGTTTGAACCAATTGCACATGCACTCCTTGACTTAGTCTGTTTGAAACCATTGTTCCTGCAGTGCTTTTTGAGCTCGCTAAATGCTCAGAGATGTTGTGAAACGTTAACAAAACTCGGGAAGGTAATCAAATTGAAACGTCCCGGTAAACTTTGTGTCGTACTGTTGTTTGACAATGCTAACCTCACACAGCCAATGCAACAAAGGAACTTCTGCAAGAGTGAGAAATCCCGAGTCTCCTCCCCCATAGTCCAGATCTATTCTCATGTGACTTCCACATCTTGGATATATGAGAAATAATTTGAAAATATAATGAGAGTGGGGGTCCCCCCCCCCAAAAAAAAATGGAGCAAGAGGATGAAAAATACAGATACCAGGAGTCTCCAAAGTATGGCCCGTGGAAGAATAAGCCCTATGTCTCATTTGTAAAGACACTTGCTGTGTTGAAAGAATATAATATATACTGCCATTTAAAACAAAATATGGCCTCCTGAAAAGTTCTCAAGTACTCAATGTGGCCCTCGTGGCAAAAAATTTGGAGACCCCTGCTCTAGACCATAGGATGGATAGCACAGCTCTTTCCATCCAAATTTTTTAATCTTTCATTCTAAGAGAACATGCAGACATGTCTTTACTGCATCGCAGAGCTTCTAGTCCTTTTGTTTTTAATGACCAGTTTGGCACATGTATATTTTAGTATATCAAGGCTCATACTAATTTAGGATTCATTAATATTTACAGAAAATAAAGATGGAACTTTAATGAAATATTAACACAGTAGTAGCATGTACTTTCAGTACAATTTCTTATGCTAAAAGAAATTCCGAGTTAACCGTCACTAAAAAGTTGGTTATCCGGACTGCTTACACTGAAAGCCAACATCTTTAAGCCCAGATCTTCTAGTTAGCTTTCAGTGTAGCGATCCGGATAACCAACTTTTTAACGACAGATAACTTGGAATTATATTGAAAGTAAGTACTGCTAGTGCGTTAATAATTTTCATTCATTAATTCATTAAGTACTGAGGTGCGTTCATTAATCTTTATTTTCTGTAAGTATTAACGAATCCTGAATTACTAAAATGCACATATACTGATTATTCTAATACAAGGGATATTTTTAAAGTAAGGTCTGTTTTATAATAAAAACAAAATCACTAAATGTTTTTTCAAAATTATTTCTTTACCAGATTCTATATATCTTTAACTATTTTTTCATAGCACTCATTGAGTTTCTGCATGTCCACTTCATAGAAGTCTGCCACCAGTGAGGAAAGTTGCACAGCTTTCACTTTTTCATTCTCACTGAAATGCAGGCTGCTGATGAACTCTTTTAGGTACCGGAACAGGTGGTAGTCACTGGACGTGAGGTCCAGAAGGTAAGGCTGGTGGTGAAGTTGTTCCCAACCAAAAGATCTGATTAGAGCCTGCGTTTGAGTACAGGAGTGTGATCTTGCATTGTCATGGAGCAGCAACACAACCAATCCATTGTATTAGGTCCTTACATGTTACTGATATGGCAATGAATGTCTGCTGCTGTCAAAAATCCGATAACAAAAGTACAATTTCTTAAACATTTTAATGGCACAGTGCGAAGCATAATAACCGACACCACGGCTATAAATGGTGCCTGCCTGTTTGCAAAGTATGCTGCGAGCTGTGCGCTTGCGTTTTACTACGAGCATGCGAGATTTCCAAAGATATTTACAAATGGACCTTACTTTAAAGGGCAAATGACACCAAAAATATCGCTATTGAGATAATAAATAATCAGAAAGAATGTAGAATAAAAAAAAGAAGTGTTTTTATGAAAAAAGTTACACATTTTTTAAGAAAGAGACAACAACTAAGCAAAATTGGGCCTCCGCTCCATTCAAAAACATTAGCTGCTTGTGATGTCATATTAGCCAACCCAGGCCGACAAGATGTATAGGCCCTGTAAATCTCGTCTAGCCTGTGGCTGTGAATCGTGCCATAAGCTGATGTCATAAGGGAATTTTTGACAAAATTCAAAATGAATTTATATTTCAGAAGTGGCCTTTAAATTGATTTCTTTATTAAAAATGAAAGTAAAAAAAGAATAAAAATGATATTTAGCATGAATAAAGTATTCAAAACTATATGAAATCAACTTCCAATTTGATGTCATTTGCCCCTTAAAAATATCCCTCGTACATACAAAGATTTCTTAACATTGTTGTATGAGAGGAGTGGTTTGTATTCATTAAATTAATAAGTAAATCTCCTTTTAATAATGAGTTAAATAAATAAAATAAAAGTAAATAAAATAAATTAAAATGAAAAGGAGATTTACTTATTAATTCAATTTCTTAACATGTTACTTTTCTTCAGTACTTGCATCAGTTATTATAAACATCATTATTAGGTTCTTATAGTCCATCTAACAAAAGTTGAACTAAGCATCTCCAATTAAATTTCCAATTTCAGTTGTTAGACATTCTTAATTTTACTTTGCAACAATGTTTAATAATTGAAATCTGAATTTAATTGGACAGGTTTTCTGAATCTTGCCCTGTGTGTTACCTCAGTTCTTAGCACACTTTTGGATGCTGTTAAACTACAGTGAAACCTCTATTCTCGACCACCTCTTTAACAAGACCCCCTCTTAACTCGACCACTTTTCCTTGGCACGGAATTAATGTCTCATAGGTATAATGCATTTATTCCCTCTTTAAGCCGACCACCTCTTTACTCGACCAACGACCACCCATTTCAGGCACCATCCATCAATATACCCTCTTTAAACCGACCAGTAGACATGGCAAAATCGAGTCAAGATTGCCATGACTTGATTTTGCCATGTTTACTGGTCGGTTTAAAGAGGGAACATCAATGATTGGTGCCTGAAAAGGGGGGTCGTTGGTCTTGGGATTGAAGCGTTAATATTGCCACTTCCTCTAATTTAAAGAGTATGCTCATTTTTTTGAAGAAGGAGTAGGAAACTGAGCATTGTTCAATCTGTTTCTTTGCTTTGAGTATCAGTGGCATTCACTCACACCGCTGCTTTATCTTACAGTTAGGAAGAGCTCAACATGTGACTGCAGTTGAGAATGCACGTGTTGGGCTCACTTTACATCACTTTCACTCTTCACATCACATTTCAATTTCTTGCCTGCTATTGTCACCATGTCAAAAAGAAAACTTTGTTTTTTATCGCTACAAGACCAAGTCAAAACTTGCTGCATTTGTTTGAAGAGGTGAAAAAAGATGTAAAATGTTGAGCAGAAAAAAATAAACTTCAATGTTGCAGTTTTTCAACAAAGAATAGGGGAAATTTTTGATCCAATAATTGGGATCACTTTTATTGCTATGTAATTTCACATGTATTAGGTATTAATATTTTTTTTCACGTATTGTTTATTTTGAATAGCCACATTACTGCATAAAGTTATGAAAATTTCATTCAAATTCATTAATAAAACTTTAGTCCATTATGCAAATCACTAAAATAATAAATGAAACCAAAAGAGTAAGCTTTGTATATCATCAGATTATATCCTTATAATGTTAAACAATTGAGACAATGAAACTTTATAAATTACGCTTACCCCCCCCAATTCTTTAAGAAGACCACCTCTCCAAACGACCACTATTACGTGGAACCATTGCTGGTCGGCTTAAAGAGGTTTCACTGTATTTCCCAGTCACTGCTAGGGGATATTGGGCAGTAAAATAAATTTTCTGGTGGGGTGCTATTTGTATAGCATTCCTTTCTGATTTCCCCTAATATAACTAAACATAAATGGGAAATTCTTTTAACTGCAACAAGTCGACCCTACCAATGGGCCACCCAAGTCTCCCAAGTCACCTAAAGACTGCTAAGCAATCAAGTGGAAATCCAATGATAGGGCAGACACCTGGCTCACAAGTTGGGTCGTGGAATTTTTTCTTTTGTTTTTCATTTAAATTTAATAATTTTTACTATTATTTTATGTTATATAATTATACAACAATAATAATAAATACCTGCATACGTATTTCAAAAGCCAACCTTTCATCATTCAGCAGATGAAAAGAAAAGTAAACATCTATCAAGTGGAACCAGTTTTTGGAACAAGTGTCAATCACAAGTTGAAAAAGCAATTCTTGATGTGATTGACAGATGTTCCAAAAACTGATTTCTTATAAATAGAGGTATAATTTTCTTTTTTTTTTCCCCACCTGCTGAATGATGAAAACTTATTTTTTGAAATACACATGAAATAACCTCTTTCATCCATCCGTGCTGTTATGGTATTGTTAAAAAGCTTTCCCATTTATTTTACTTACTATTCATTTATACTTTGTAGTTTTAAGATCAATTTGCTTCTTTGTAATTAAAATTTTTTATTTAGTTATGTTTCTCTAGCATAGCCTCAGTTTTATTTGATCATTTGATTAGTTGCCTGATCAGTGTGAACTGGGCACAACTACCTGTTTATGTGGCTTTTATGAAATAACTTAAAACTTTGATTTTTGGCACAAAATATTTACAATTTCATAACGGATTACAATGTCATGCAAAGTTGCTTTCTAGAAATTCATTTTCATTGCAACTTTTCCTTTGAAACATTCATTTCATCTACAGTCGATTCCATAATGGATCAAGTTAAATTACTATTTCATCTCTGGTACATTACAGATTAAAATGGAAAATGAACATTCCTCTTTTCCACCTGGCTCGATTCTTGAACCTTAAAATATACAAGGAGAAAGTTAAAATGACACGGATCGTTTTTGTGTAAACCATCTTACAGTTTGAATGAATACCAGTCTGGGGCCTTGGATAACGTTGTAGGAGGGACAATCTAAGTTTTCAAAAGTGCGTTTATCTTTTCCTGCGTTTCCACGAGTTTGTCAGCTAGACGGTTTCTCCTGCGTTTTAAATATTCCATTCGCCATTCTTTTAGTTTGTAGCCTACGAAGACGCCTGTTATAAAAGAAAGAGTAACGCAAAGGCGGACTACGAGTGATGCCATCTTGTCTCATCGCTATTTTTATATTTTTAATGCTCGTGTATCTGTTGTGGGTGGGAACGGTCGTTTCGTATCTCTAATAATGAATTAGTATTATTATTTTAACATGGGCTATTTTCACATGCATTATATTAATGTAAGCTTCACTCAAGTTATTATAACCCCGTTTAGGTGAACGTGCGGATAGACGTTCCCAGATCTTACCAGTCCGGTCGCTATCATGCTTTGAATTTATATTTGTCTTCTTTATTAGCGGTTAAATAAAAAATCTTATTTATTAATAAATTTATATGAAAAAATATCAATAAAAGTAAAATATTCTACAAGAGGACAGCTTTGGGCTGACTTCATGTTGTTGGCTGCTCGCACTTGATGATCGCCGGCAAGGAATTTATATCATTTTTTTAATTCGTGAATTGGTAGAAATCCAGAATAGCGTTCCCTAATTTTACCGGACTATATCGCGATCATGCTCTGGATTTATTTACCAACTCGGTAAACGTGCGGATAGACATGTCCTATTAAATTTTTTGTCATCTTTAATAACAAGTAAATAAATTCCCTTCATCCATTCTTGAAAATATTTTTTTTTAAAATTTAGATCTGATTTATTAAGAAGTTCATGTGAAAAAAAAAATGTCAACAAAAGACCCCCGCTGATGATCGCAGTCTTAAGTATTTTTCTTACTCATGAATTGGTAGAAGTCTAGAATAGCGTTCCCTAATTTTCCCGTATGTTATCGGCTATCATAATATCAATGTGGTCGCCCGACAGCTGATTTATTTTTTTTTTTTCGTATATCCTCAAAAAATAATTTTTAAAAATATGATAAATGATTGACTTATTAAGTATAAGGAACCCTTTGAACTTTTATCTTCCAGCGTACACGTTTAGTGAAGTAAGAGGCGTCAATCTGCAATTAACCAAACGGTACAAGAAACAGATGCCAAGAGCACATGCGCATTTATTGGCTTCGCATTCGGATGACAAGAAACATGGTTTCAGTTTCTAATGGGCTCCATGTACGGCAACCTGGCCACTAACCTGTTGCTTCAAATATTTTTCTAAGAGGAAGATTTTTCAGTCCAATGTAAACTTTAAATAAGCGATCCCATTACGTAATCTTGTTTTAGCATAAGTTTTCCACTATTGGCAGCTGTTGAGGAAATGTCAGCAGAGGTCGCTTAAATAGGAATGTTTGAATGACTTTAGGGAGATAGATTTTGTTTTGATAATGAGAGAAGAAGAAATAAATTGTTGCTCGTTGTTGTTGTCTTAAATTCGCAGAAACTGTGTGTGCTGATTAAGAATTGAGTTTCTATTAAAAGAAAAGCGCTGAATGTGTACTGAGCGCTATTTTACTCTTGCGAACGCATCGAGTTTCCGGCATAGCATTCAAATAAAATGGACTTAAGAATAGGAAATGCTGCTTCAAGAACTACAAACAAAATGTCAACGCATTGACATTTAATTAAAATGTACTCTCATTTAACACGTAGGTAAGTTGGTTGATTTAGTTTCTATAATATTTGTTTAAGAACTGGAGTTGTAATAATTTTATTTTTTAAGATTGACGCTACTCTTTCTTGTCTTGTTATCATCATCTTAACTCGCCCTTTAATATTGACTTGCCCATATCGCTTCTAAATGAATGTTTGATTATTTATAAATTTATTTGAATAAATAAAAAATCTCAGATAAACACGTTATTAATAATGCTAATCTCTTAAAATCAGCTAATATTTTAGGAATTCCAGCTCATTACTCGAGTTATTTACTTTGCCACTTTATCATCTAGGAGGGGCTTGGGTTCCGTTTATCAACGGACCCTGCCTTAAAATTGCTGTTTATCTTTATTTTTTTTTTCCTTCTTATTTTTCAATTTTTTTTTAAAGTGGATGAAATTAATTGAAAATGAAATGATCGCCAGCTGCAATGAAATCAAAGCATTCTTTTAAAAAGTGCTCCCACCCCCACATTGTAAAGCTTATACTGCAGTTATCGAGTGTGTGGGTTATGGAATATGTGAAATAGTAGTATTGTGAGCTCATGTATATAAATAAATGTCAAGAGTCGAGTTTTTTAAAATTTATCACCTTACTAATGTAAACATGAGTGTTTCCATAAATTTTTTATGAATCTTAATGAAAAAAAAAAATTTTAAATTAATTATGAATTTTTAATATATTGTTGACTTATAAAGAAAATAAAAAATTAATTTTTTCAGAAAAATATTTTCAGTTTTTAATATCTTAAAAAAAAAGTTGTTATTGAAAACTTTATTACTTAAAAAAACACACACAAAAAAACCCCAAGAAACTCATTTTAAGGAAATTTTATTATGTATTGCATTACGTGCTAAAATTCTTTATAGCGTGATATTTTCTCGTATAGTGTAATTATGTTAATTGAGACTCATTAAATTGAAAAAAAAAAAAATAATTGGAAATTAAAATTATAAGTAACTTCAATCATCCAATTTACAATTGTATTGAAATAATATTTACTTAATTGCAATTAGCTATACAGAAGTATCAGATATATATAAAGGTATATTTCATATACATTCAGTCAAATACATACCGGGGAATTTTCATTTTAAAAAAAAGCATGTGTAAAAGATGAAATTTTTTTGGTATATGTGTATTTTAGTATACCAAGACTCGTACTAATTCAAGATTCATTAATATTTACGGAAAATAAAGATACAACTTAACGAAACGTTAATGCACTGGCAGCATATACTTTCAATATTATTTATTATGCAAATTCAGAGTTATCCGTCCCTAAAAAGTTGATTATCTGGATCGCTACAATGTATGCAGACATCTTAAGCCCAAGTTCTATAGTGAAACGGGCTTAAGATGTCAGCTTATAGTGTAGCGGTCCAGATAACGAACTTTTTAGGGATGGATAAATCGGAATTTGCTAAGAAATTGTATTTAAAGTATAAGCTGCTAGTGTGTTAACGTTTCGTTAAGTTTTATCGTTATTTTCCGTAAGTATTAAGGAATCCTAATTAGTATGAGCCTTGGTATACTAAAATACACATATACATATACCTTTTATTTATTTATTTATTTTTTTGCTTTAAGGCTGCACCAGTGTACCTAATTGTCACATAGATTTTTGGCATGATATATTAACCACTTCGTTTGCAGCTGTTTGTTAGTCGGCCAAAAAATATGCTCCGAGATTTTTGAAATGGATAAAAGTATCAAACAAGATTGTCTCAAATATTGTGTTGGTAGTAAAATTTCTTGTGCTGAAGCGTTGGTAAAGGCCAGATTTGTGGAAGAACAATTCTTGGATTTTGCACCACAATAATGCGCTGCAACCCATTGATCAACCATGTACGTAAATTTTTGACCAAAAACTCGACAAATGTCATTGATCAAGCAGAGTATTCATTAGATAAGGCCCAATGTCACTTTTTCAGTTTCCCAAATTTATTCAGTGATTCAAATGACACTACATCGAAGATGTTTTTCAGTCCATACAAAATTCCCAAAAGTGCTGAAGGCCATCTCGGATAGTTTCAATGATTAGATTATTTATTTGCATTGGTATATCACATCAAAAAGGCGACCAAAAAATTTGGACGGTTTAACCATGTTGTTTGTTTTATTGAACAGTTCCCGGTGATTATATATGTATGTATATTTCATATAGCCCAAGTAACATTGCAACATTAACCATAAGTCGTTTTGAGAACCCTCAATCATCATCATTGTTAATTTTCAATTTAAAGATAAATTCTATGTTAAATATAACATTTTTTAAAAGATGAAAGTATGAATAATCACTTCGCTTGTATAAAAATGTTCAATTCGAACTCAAAATTAATAAAATAGACGAAAAACTTTCGCTTTCCCCCCTCCCCTTACTCCTTTTGCACTTGAGATTGAAGCCATTTTCTCCATTCTTATGATGTCACAAGGTAATAGTGATGAAATGAATTGATTTCAATGTTACAATACTACAAGATAAAGCAGAAAGCAAAGACGACAAGTAAAAGCTCATATCCCAGTATCCCATCCTGATTTTTGAATTGAAAAATCTGGTCTTTTTAATTTTAACTCTTTGAACAGTTAAGTTTTGTAACTTGAACAATACAAATAATTTCAAATATAATATTTAGATTCATGATGTGAAGGTCTTATTATAGTTGCTATTTGTTAAGATTTTGTAGTAATACTGTACTTTTAATATTTTTAAAAATTTTATGGATGATCGCTATAGTATTATTGACAGTATAGTAGTTGAGACATTTACTATGAATTTTTTTTAAATTTTTTTAAAAAGTATAGCTTCAAGTTGCCTTTTTAAATATTAAAAGTTATCGAGATCTCATGTTTTCACATCAATTTAGGCTTCAATGATGGTATGAGCATTATTTGGTAAAATGCAATTAATAGTTATGTTTTAAAACATCTGACTTCACTTACATAGTAGCAATACAAGAACAAAGTTGATTTCCTGTAATTTATTCCTAGCAATATGTTTTATTCTAATTATGTTAAACTACCACAGAAGTTTATTTAAAAATGATGATGATATCTGATTGAAATGTTTTTTTTTTAAATGACTTATGGTTAGCGTTGCACATGAAGATATAGCTTTTATCTAATGAAAAATCCTACCTCTATAAAATATTTCTACGAACATGTGCAGTGCATTTGAATTTAAATTTCTGACCAACTTACCAGACTGTGCCACATGTCTGATGAAATATTGAAGAACTTGTTGCTGATTTACTTATGATTGTTATAAGGAATAGGGGTAAGTATTGGGTTATAGAGTTTTGAAAAACTAATTTAATCTTTTTTAAATTTTAAAACTTTGAAAAATAAAATATTTTTTTAAAGTTTAGTAACCACAAACACAAGCACATGTGTGTGCACAGTTCTTCTTTTATGGCTTTTTTTTTTCATTTATTTATTTAATTTTTTTCCTTTTTTTTTTTTTTTTTTTTTTTAATTGAATTGTTTTCGTGACATTGGCACAGGTTTGTGGTTAACTTGCGCAAGGGTGAAAATCCATAGTTTAGACTGAAAGCTGAGCAGTTTTTAAAATTGAACTTTGTTCATGTACTACATGAATGTTAGTTAAAATGTTGTACATATTTTTTTTTTTTTTTAATATTTGCAATTTTGTTGCTTTTCAATCCTTTTAAAAAACCCATCATTAATGATATAATTAGTTTTCAGAGGTCATTTTCTGTTAAGATGATATATTTACATGATTATCATTAAATAAGTTTATTAAATAACGTTCATAAACATTTGCAAGCTAAACTGCAAGCAGAATGCATTTAATATTTCATCTTTAAAAAATGAATTAATACTTCTGTTGTCTTGTTATTTAAACTTGTTAACCTTTTTAAGTAAATTTAATAATTTTTAATGACTTAAACAAAACTTCAACCAGATTAATGGTATAACAAAGAACAATAATAAACTAACTGAAAATTTTATCATTTAATAGTTTACTTTTTTTAAACATAAAAATTATGTAATTGCCAATGTGATTTCATAATTATTACAGTATAATCCGCTTAATACAAAATTTTGCTTAATATGAATTTATTTCCTCCCCTTCATATGTATTTTCAGGATTAAACTCTTCCGATATTACGAAATAAACTCTTGTCCCTTTGGGTTTCATATTAAGTAGATTATATTGTATAAGCCAATTACAATTTATAACTAGAAAATGGGTCTAGGAGGATTTTTCCACACCGCACCTCTGGACGTTAATAATTAATTTTTAAAAATAGTAATGAAAAATATCCGGAAGGTAACCCGAAAGTTCGAGTCCATGCTGTGGAATTTTATTTACAATTTCTTCAAATTTAGTTATTGGAAAAAATCCTCCTAGATCCATTTTCCAGCTATTATATTATTATTTGCCATTTCATATTTAAAGATAGTCCTGGCTTGCTCATAGGATATATCTGATAGCAAAGTGCTATTATGTTAATGGTTAAAGGATCGGGATGGTTATCTGAAGGTCCCTGGTTAGAAGTCAGGCCGTTGAAGTTTCTTTACCATCTTTCGAAATTTAACACTTACAATACACAATATTTCAGTTCATATCAATCAGAAGAACGAACTCTTCAAGTTGAATGATAAGTCCCATTATTTTCAACCTTGAAAATCATCCGTGCTGGAATAGAAGCTGAAACTTTTGTTGAAAAAACAAACTAACAACTTCTTAAGTTTGATTCATTCAAGAAAACGAGCAATAAAAACAAAAATCAATGAATTTTGTGAAGAAAGACACACTGATATGAAGGCAAGCAATTAATTCGTTTTATCAACAAAAGATTCAAAATTATCCTACCTGGATAAATCAATGTCGGATATATTCAACTTCAAGAGTGCATCTTTTGATTGATATGAACTGAAATACTCTAATGTGAAGAAGGTCCACTGTATTAAGTTTGTTGTTTTATAAAATAAACCTCAGGTTTTGTTTTAAATGACTAAAATTGTGTATAAATTGTAATTGTTTTATAATAATTCTAATTTTATATTGGCAAATTCATGATCACTTTTATATTTAAAAAAAAGTAAATTTATTAAATGATAAAATTCCTGGTTTGTTTACACTGTTAAAAATTATTCTATTACTATAACGTAACTTTAAATAAATTTGACAATATCCAAACATTTTTTTTTATTCTGGGAAGGTTTGGAATGCATTTCACATGTAGGCATTTAAAAAGCGGTCTTTATTAATAAACCTCGTGCTGTGTGATCGGTGGCCACGGTGTTCGTTTATCTTGTGCTTCTTATTCAAAGAGAAAATAAAAATAAACACGGGTTAATGAAATTCATGAGTGATTGATTAACTTTTCATTATGAGTTAATGCCACTGCCTGTTCTGATAAATAGATAAAAATTATTGCAGAAATTTATTACAAAAGTTCATGGACTATCAAATATCAATCTAAAACCAGTCTTATTAGGAATGGAATTAAGTTCACCAAACTTGCTGATATTTATATGCATCTCATTAATTTTAAAAGGTTTTTTAATGTATTATAACTAAAGGAAAGTACATGACACAGAGGAATTTAATTTAACTTAGCATGTATTATAATGGTTGTATTTAGAAAGCTGATAGACACAGTATTTGCAATTATTTATGATGTGTATGTTGTTACATCATATAATTAGCGAAACATTGCCTTGATGCTTGAAACTATATATTTTATTAAGCGATTAGAATGAATAAATAAGAAGTTATTAATCTTAAGGGTTGATTTCGTAGGGTTCTTTTTTTATGTTTTAAATAACAGCTAAATCAGAAAAAGTAATAAAACATAAGTTGTATAATAGTTCCATTCTTGAAA
This sequence comes from Rhysida immarginata, assembly GCA_023313115.1. Lineage (NCBI taxonomy): Eukaryota > Metazoa > Arthropoda > Chilopoda > Scolopendromorpha > Scolopendridae > Rhysida > Rhysida immarginata. The sequence goes on along the minus strand of JAHWFO010024453.1, from coordinate 907,953 downwards.
CCTTTACGTAACTTAAAATTTACATAATTACACATGAAATTATTGACCACCACACATACACATTAACCCCAATCCACACGCAGGAAAATGGTGAGCAAGTTTAAGAATTTTTTTTCATCATTGTTTTAACATCGTTTGTTTTGAATATTATTTAAAAGTTTAAAAATTTCGAAAGGTGCTTGAGAATGAAGGATGGTCAAAAATAAGTTGGACCATTAATTACCATTGGATGTCATTATGTATGGCTTTAAATAATTATTGGTGGTAGCATGTAAAATAGTAATAATTTCATACATGCCATGATAAATTTCAATTTGAATAAGGGTTGTGCATCCTTAGAATGTGTTGTTGGCATCTTTCCATTTATAATTACAGTAGTAAAAGAAATTTATTGAGAAAGAGCATAGGGTAGCAAATATAAAAGATTACCTAGTGGCAAGACCAAATGCTTAGTGAGAGAGAGAGAGAGAGAGAGAGAGAGAGAGAGATAGATGGTGTGTTATGATGTTAATAGGTGGTTAAATGAAGAAATTTTCTAGCTTGATAAGGTGAGATTACTAAGATATGTATCATATAATAATTCTGTTTTGTTATTATTTTTGTGCCTGAATGCATAATTAAAAATAGTTCTCTAATAAAGTTGGAAGTATTTTCTCTTTGAAATGACATCCTCCACTGAACAACAATGGTTTATTTGATTTTCATTATCAGAAGGATCAAAATGGGTCAAAGGGTCATTGCATGTGTTGTTTTGATAGATTTTGTAGATATCTTATTTTCTTCTTAAATATAGCAGGGCTATTGATTACGTGTGAATCATTTCCATAACAACAGTGGATACGGTAAATTGTTGATTGGTTTAAGATTGTATTTTAGGTTAGCTATGCATGTCAGAATTCTGCGTTTTCTTTAGAAAAATTTTCAGAGCTAATTTATTTAAATAATATAGTGATTTTAATAATGTACAAGAAGTAGTTCCTGCCCATTGAGATGACATCTGTTTGGTGAGTGTACTTTTACTTGTTTTTTCCGACTTGGCGCATCCGCCTGAAGATTCCTATGCCTCCCTGGCACATGATATGTTAGGAACTCCGTGTAATATTGCAAAGAACTTTGACTCTCGCATGTGGAGTAAAATGGCTTATGGACCGTCTGAGTAACAGTCTGATCAAGTGTTCCTCTGCGTAAAGTAAACAAAAGAAATAGAAGAGATGTCTGAGATGTATTTAGCCGTCTGTTGCATCTGTAATAGATATTGATAGCAGTATGTCTTGTTTTAAGGATCTCTGTGTGGGTTGTTGAGCCCTATTGTATTAATGGTGTTGATCACCGTTAATTAGGTACGCACTTGCTTTTTGCTTATGAGCAGTTTCTTCGTTGGTAGTGTGCACCAGTTTTGTGTTGTGCTCGCTGATTGTGCGGCACATTAGACCTTGGTCCAAAACTGTGACATCGCATTGACACGGGAAGAGTATTGCAGAGCAGTGAACTGTACAAAAAACGCGTAAACAGGGGTTTCCGTGGCCCCCCCCCCCCCCCAAGAACGATTCTTAGAAAAGATCTTGGGCATTAAAGGAACCACACGACGTTCTCCACATCACAGCGTACACTGTTAGGCGGTGGTTCTTTGTGCAGTGCGCTTTAATAAGCCAAAATCGTGTTAATGCCTCTCTTTGCATGCTGCCCATAAGGCCTATTTGGTTTACTGCAGTGCTCACCGAAAATCAATCGGGTGTTTAATGCCCTGCCACGGTAGAAAATATTAGGATTAAGGATACAATTGTTATTTTGTATAGTTCTGCACGAGTTAATGCAGCTGAGGCTGTCACGTTTTTCTTTGCATGTTGAGGAGGGCTCTCTAGAATATTGTCTTGTAACATTATCTAAGGTGGTTAAATAAAAAGGTTTGAAATTTAGTTTTATGCAATCACTTGTGTCCAGTTAATTAGACCCCTTTGATACATATCAGTTCCGAACTCTACAATTCTGCACCTCTCGACTCTAGTCATTTCCTCAGTCCCAAACACAGGGGGAGGTGCAACATTACAAAGTATTCATTGTGATTGTTGTTATTGTTACTGCTGTTAATCACTGTTTTTTAAGGGTATTCAGGGTTCACTTATAAAAATTTATAAAGTTGATTATCCAGTGATTAATCTTGTGTGATTAATCTCAGGCAAGACTTTGGAATAACATTAATAATTTTTTGTCTGTTTGCGTTTTTATTAATAAATTGCAGTAGTTTCAAAAAATTATTAGGACATGTATAGGCTCAACCTCAACTGGGAAAATGAACTAAAAACAGTAAAAATCAATAATTTATTTAATTTTAATACACGTAATTTATTATATGTACAGGCGGCTACAAAAGTATCTAGCCACCTTGCAAGGTTGTTTCTATGCAAGGTGGCTAAGTACTTTTGTTGCCAACTGTACATTGAACAGATTAGGTAGTAAGCATAGATTGTTCTTGGTTTCTTTATGATACAGTGAAATAATTTATTTAGTATGCCCACAGAACATGGAAGCAAAGCTCTAACTGTTTCCAATATTAGCTGGTGGCATCTATTTCCTTTGCAGCGGATGGAGTGGCACTGCGGTAACCATGGTGATGCCAAATGGCGTCTCTCCGCTCTTCTCCAACCTCCCCCTGCAATGTCTAGGGACAAGTGGCTCTTCCCACCTTCTTTCCTACCCCGTTTCTGATTTAAAATTGTATTTTTTTATTGATTGGACTGGAAAATTTGAATGAAAACAAAACAAACTGAAAATGGATATAGATAAATAAGTCACTTTTTTATTTTCCATTCTAACAGCAATACATGATTGAGAAATATAAAAAGCAGAGGCACCCGGCGTTGCCCGGGATAATTACATTTTTATGAAAGTACACAGAATAATAGAAATGTGATGCAACGCCAGGCTTTCATTATATATAATTTAATGAAAATCCCATTACAACGTACTCCAAGGGAACTGGAATTTTGTACGTTAATCTGAGGTGTACGTTATTCTGAAACTGGGAGGCTTTTGAACGATGCATGTACACTGTACAGTATGTGGACAAAAAAAACATAAGAATACATGAGGTGTAGCATTTTATTTTATTCAATACAAAATACAGAATAGATATAGTATTACACTTGATTAATTTTAAAAAAATCTGTAATGACCGTCTGATTTCTTTCCATAACTTAATGTCGAGACGAGCGTTACCTCTGGTCTAAACGGCCATTTTCATCTTCGTCTTCCTGGTCACTTTCAATTTCATTTTGTTTTTGTCCCATGTTAATACATGCACATAGTGAGAAATATACATCTACTTAAAATTAAAATAAACAAGCACATGGTGGGATGATCTTATCGTATTGATGATGGGCAATCGTCCGTCAAGTGAAGCCTTCCCATCTCGTTGCCATACAGTAGAGGTCCCAACTGAGTTGCATGCAGAGATTTCTGGGTTTATATATGCTGCACTGATCAACCAATGAAATGAGAAACTTGGCTTAAGTGATGACGTATAGGTTCATTTTGATGCATTGCCATTTGCCAATTTCGCATGGGCTGTTTAAGGTATTGACTAATCAGAGTGTAAGACATTGAAATGATGTACATGGTCTTCATAATTAAAGTTCCATTTTAACATGGCCATAAAAAAAAAAAAACTACTGGACCAAAAACTATAATACTTTGTAATATTATACAAGAGGGCATGGGAAGTTCATACCCACCAAAAAAAAAATTAGTTCAAATGGTCACCACCAGCATGGAATGGCGCTCTATGCAATATTCGTATACGAAATTAGACACGAAGACACAGGTTAACAAGTCTTTAATCGTTACTAAAATTAATTACATGTTGAATGTGGCCTCCACCATTTACTGAAAGCAGGTTACACCGGTTACTGTGTCTAATTTCGTATACGAATGTTGCATAGAGTGCCATTCCATGCTGGTGGTGACCTTTTGAACTAATTTTTTTTTTTGGTGGGTATGAACTTCCCATGGCCTCTTGTATAATATTACCAAGTATTTTAGCTTTTGGTCCAGTAGTTTTTTTTTAATGGCCATGTCAAAATGGAACTTTAATTATAAAGACCCTGTACTTTGTAATGAAAGGATAATTTAACCAAGGGAACATAAAATTAGTTTGTTAATCTGAAATGTATGTTAATTCGAAGTACGTTAAACTGAGACTTTTTAGCATTAAATCTCCTAGATTTTGGCCAGGGATTTTAAATTTGCAAGTTATTTTGAAATGTACATTAAAGTGAGGTACGTTGTAACGGGATTTTACTGTATAAACAAAATGAAACCAATAAATTGAAGATGAAGATAATAAAATAATAGATAACATAACAAAATGTTGCATGTGTTAGTGAAGTATATGATTGCCAGTTTGTTTAAAAATTTATAAATGAAACTTTTATGTTTTGTTAGCCTGAAAATAAGACTGAATTTAAATCAACTTGCCGTAATAGTACTCGCCTTTCTTCATCTTTAGGAAAACTGAAAATGAAACATTCTTTTTCTTTCTTCATTTTTGCAAGAACGTACAGTAGGCACCTTTTAAACATTTGCCATGATTTTACTATGCGTTTACAGTCTTATCTCGCCTTTGTGAAATGTTACAGTTCGATAAACAGATTCTCTTAGCATAGGAACATCTATACAGTGGGAACATGACAAGCAGGTGACTGATGGCAGATGCTCTTAACACGTCATACATCATCATGCTTGGTTTCTAGTTTCGAATCTGTGCCACTTCATTCGCTAGGGTTTTTTTTTAACATTGCGTCACTTAGTGGAACAACAAAAAAGATAGGGAACTTCCCCACTTTTACCGTGGTATGACCGTTTCAGTTCAACAGTTTTAGTGTATGGACCAGTAGCTATCGAGTCACATTGTATGGTTTAAATTACAATTAAGATGAAAAATGAAAGGAAAAGTTCAGTGCACTGGATTCGGACACGGGACCACAAGATTTAGCTCGTTGACTCTCCAAATGTTCCTAAAGATGTTCCAGATGTTTATTATTTTATTTACGGTAACCTGTAAAGTTCCTATAATGTTGGCAATCCCTCTCTCGGTTGCTGGGTTTTTATACTGGAAAGCTGCTTGACCTTTCAAATGACCTGTGGTGTTTGACTTGTGGGAATTTGAGGATTTTGCTGTTTCTGGGAAGTTGGAATTGACCCTTCCTGGGGTTTTCCTTTTCCATTGTTGTTGATTTGCCTTTCCACATAACAGAGAAATTTTGTATTTTACATGGGCTAATAATAGCAGAATAGCTGTAATTAGGTCAGAAAGGGTGGAAATGTTCCCTTCACTGTAACGTCAGATTTTCGGAGACTTTTTCCATGACATTTACTTCTTTCGAATGAAACATAAAGCGGATGTAATAGCATCATTTTCATGCGCTTTCTGTCACGCGCATGTGAACCGCAGCATTCATGCAATAAATCCTTACCAAAGATCGTAATCAACCCTCTGCTTATACAGTAGTCACCACTTAATATGGCTGCCTCTGGACCACATTAACTCATGGCTATTTAAAGGAGGCAACATTCATTCCAGACCGAGCTGGAGTGGCCATATTAAAGGTGGCTATTGTATATACGGTAAATATCGCAAATATGTTATCAAAAACCGCCAGAAATTATTCCAAAGATGCTTGACGGGGGGGGCATGCTCTAAAGTGAGGAACAAGTTATAAAATTTGACCTGTAATTTGTTTATTGATATTTTAGTATAAATCATTACATACACTTTAATTTTTATATATATATTTTTTTATTTTTAGATTTTATGTCTTACGAATGTATAAACTGTTTTCATCCAAGGCGAAGAAAAGGTAATGAAATTGCAGAGAATGGTCTGCTGTCTTCAGGAATGTTTTGGAAGAAATTGCATACTTTTGAGCAGAAAATTGGAAATGCTGAGGATGATAATTATATTTTCAAAACGAGATGTGAATCTTGTCAGTTGCAAAACAATTGTTCTCTGGTGAATGAGAAAGTTAAAGAGCATGGAAATTTTAGAAAAATACCATTTAAAATAAACAATGTGAAACAAAACGAACAGTGTCCTACTCAGACGAGATTTAATACTCATAAACCACAAGCATCTAGTCAAAAAGAAAACCTTACAGAAGCAAGTACTTCGTTTTGCATCGATGAAACGATATCTAAATTTCCATGTGTTAAAAACCTTATTGATCATTTCAATGTAATTTCTCTAAGTAATCAAAGAGTCAGTTGTAGTAATTCTAACAGTGCCAAAGAAAACACTAAGTGCCAAAACAATAAGTATACTTTTCCTTCCATCATTATGACTAATACTACTGTGCCAGGTAGTCAAACCATCAAACCTTGTTGTTTGACAGTACCTCATTTGATGTTACAAAAATCTCTCTCCTGTTCAAACTTGTTAAGAATAGATAGTTTATCAAGTGACGAAGGCTATGTGCGAGACAAAACTGATTCAAGCCCGAGCACACCGAGTCCAACTGAACCTCTTATTTCATCCGATTTTCTTTGTAGCCAAAGAGATTCTGCCATTGATATTCCAGTTTTAAAATCTTTCTCATGTGTCAATTTATCTTCTACATCTCATTACCAAATAGATAATTCCATTTGTAAAAATAAACGTTCAAATAGTTCTGACTCTGCATTAATTCTCCGAAATGAAGATGAAAAAAATGCTGCCGACTCTCTCACATTCCTTCAGCAACAAACTGTTCCAACGATTAATATCGACCAAAGTGAATGCCCTCCTCAGACTTGCCAAAAATTAACTAGTTTTCCTCTGCAAGCACCATCGGTTATTATAAGTGATCACAGTAGTGAAGAGAAATTTTCAGTAACAGAATTGAGCAGTAATCCTGTTAGTTTTTCTAGTAAAGGATTGACTTTGGAGGACATCGGAAGACAATGGAATATACCTCTTAGAAAATATTCAAACAGTAGTACGTGCTCTACTCTATCATTTGACGATGACGATTATAGATCGGGTGAAGAGACTTGTTCATCTACATCAGAACATAAGGTAAATTTGAATTTTTTTTCCTCCAGCACTTTATAATTCTCTTTATATGCATTAAAGATAACAAGATGTTTGAGCATGCATGAAGGTATATAGACGTCAGTGTAGTGTTTGTCTATGTTCATTATGCAGTATATCTCCTTAAAATTATATTTTTATTTAAAGGTATATCTTGACTTAAAATGAGGTTGTTTTGATACACACGTTGAAACTGATGAGACTTGCATGCACTATTAATTTGAAAAAGTTATGTCTCTATTGACAGTATTAATTTATAATTGAATGTATGATCCATGTTGCATTGGAATGAACTGGATAAAAGGGTCTGTGATGCAACAAAATAGTTTAATAAAGTCGATATGTGTTTCGGTTATAAAACCCATCATCAGTGGAATGTAATTGTTTGACTGATGATGATTTTATAACCGAAACACATATCGAATTTATTAAGCTATTTTGTTGCATCATACACCCTTTTAACTTGTTTAGTGCTAATATAATTATAGTTTTGGTATAGCGAATAGTACATGTATTTATCTGCATATTGGCGCTATTAGTAAGACCCCCTTATAGTATTTGTAAGCTGATGATTTTGGAAAGAAATCCTGATCTGCTCACTGAAGGATCTTTTCCTGTGATTTATTCCTCATGGTCTTTGTGTTTAATTAAATATAAAAGGAAGCATCCAGATGTTCCTTGGGAGAAGCTCTGGCTAGTGTTGCAAGAGTATGGAGTGGATGGCTAATTACTGGTTGCTATCATGACTATACGAAAGCTCTGAGATGTGTGTCTGGATAAATGGCATTAAGTCAAGACTGTTCACTGTGGGTGTTGGACTCTGCCAAGGGTGTGTACTATCGTCCCTCTTGTTCATTATCCTTATGGACTGGATAGACAGGGGCAGTTAAGGCGATGAGCGTATTTGTGTGGGAGACTGCTTGTTGGAGAGGTTGCTCTTTGCTGATGACCTTGTCCTCCTTGGGTCTTCTTGCACAAAACTTCAGCATGCACTAGACCAGTTTGCAGCCAAATGTGAAGAAGCTGGGATGAAGATCAGTGTGGCTAAGACTGAGGTTCTAGTCCTTTCAAGACAGCTTGCTCAGTGCGCTCTCCATGTTAGGGGAGCCCCATTGAGACAGGTGGAGAAGTTCAAGTATCTCTGGATTGCATTCACGAGTGATGGGCGGCAGGATGAAGAGTTGGATGCTCGGATTGGTGCAGCAAGCTATGTTAGACATGAACTGTGGCGATCCGTGGTAACGAAACGCGAGCTGGGTGACAAAGCCAAGCTCTCCGTCTTCAAATCTATCTTTGTCCCTATTCTCACCTATGGTCATGAGGCTTGGGTAATGACCGAAAGAGTGCGATCGCGGGTACAAGCAGCCGAAATGAGATTTCTGAGAGGTGTGGATCGCGGGCACAAGCGGCCGAAATGAGATTTCTGAGAGGTGTGGCAGGTGTTACCCAACAGCACAATAAGGGAATCTTTAGGTGTTGAGCCGCTACTTCTCCGCATTGAGAGATCTGTAGTGCTGGTATGGCCACGTGATACGTATGCCGCAAATTGGCCTTCCTAGGCAATTATTTTCCAAGCCAGTGGGTAAGAGACCAAGGGGTCAGCCTAGAACCAGGTGGCTAGACTACATGGGAGAATCTGGGTTCGAGTCGTTTGGGTACTACCAGGGAGGACATGCGCCTGATGGAAGATCGCGATCGCTGGAGATCTTCCATAGGGCTGTTGCCCCACACGACGCTAACAGATAAGCGGGTTTGAAAAGTAAGTAAGTAAGCATAGAGATGTGTAATTATTAAACTGACGTTCAGCCACTTGCAAGCATTTCAATTGCATCCTTATGTTTATTGTTTCTTTAATTCCAGTTGTTCATTAAGCAAACTTTACTGCACTAAACTGTAATGCACTCTCTCCTCAGATATGTGATGATCTTAAAGATTGATCTTATGTGAGAGGTTGTTAGTTTATTCAAGTATCACCACAATAACCCCTTATTTCGTTAAGGCACCAACTAAGAATTAGAATGAGAATGGATAATAGTGACACTCACAGTCTGCCTACTTCCAAGAACAAATGCCCAAAACAAATGAATTGCAAAGAGACAACGTTAAGTAAATAACAATGTTTTATTTGATCAAAATAGGGACGGGAAGATGGGATTCCAATGACAAATCAATTGAGTTTTACAAACTAGGTTTATGAATAAGTAAGGCCTGGTATGCAGATATCGTGTGGGTCATTTACACATAAGCTGAGTATGAATTAAGATAATAAAGAAATAATTTCTGCTTAAAATTATTCCATGCTAGTTCCCTTTAAGAAGTTGCTCAGATTATTGTTTCACTAAGATTAAATGTTAAACTCAATACCCCAAGAGTCACAAACGATCTGTCGCGGTTCACTCCACTGTCTCACGTGTGCAATGTCTCTCGCGTGGCTAGCCTATTGAAAGTGAATCGATTGAATGTAGTTAAGGCCGATTTTGCATATAGTGTCACACATCCGTTGATCATACACCTTTCGTTGCACTTGTAGTTCAGTACTCTGCTCGCTGATAAAGGCGATAGATTCCAAGTCAATTGATGCTTCGTACCCCGTTGAACTGGATTCTCACAGTGTCTTAAACGCTCGCACTTCCGCCTGGAAGACAGATCCAGTAGATATTCAACGTTGACACAAAGTATGTGATTGGTTTTAGGACACATCAGTTCATTGATCGATGAACATGAATGTACATATGTTTGCATGCACAGTATTATAATAGTCATTCCTGGAAGATTTCTCTTAGCATCCATGCAATGGCGTTGTTGATTTTGTACACACACGGTAAGGAAACTCCTTTGAAACGACCAGACTTTCAGGTGTTGATCATAGAAATGAGGGGATAATTTACTTAGGGCACGTTAAATTAGGAGGTTAATCTGAAATGTACTTTAATTTGAGGTATGTTAAACTGAAACTTTTGAACATTAAAAGAATAGGATTTCTGCCAGGGATTTTAATTATGAGCATTATTTTGAAATGTACGTTAAAATACTTTGTAACAGGATTTTACTGTATAGCTTTACTGCACGAAACAAAAACTTTGCTATTTTCTAGAATGAACAAATGACGAAATGAAAGTTGTCTGCATACAAGGAGTAACTGGCATGCGCTCTTGTGCATATGATGATGAATACATTGAAAAACATGTTAGTTTAAGGCAATTTTATTTTAAATGTATATTACCAAAGCAAATGATCTCCACCACCAGCCTGCTTGCATCCCACAGTACACGTGTTGATCAACTGTTCACTTGGAAGACTGTGTACCCTGACATGGCCTTTGATGTGATAAAAAAAGAAATTGTGATGCCATGGACTGTTCGTCTTTGTTGCATGGTCCAATCATGATGTCATGAGCCACTGTAGCCATGAACATCGAAGATGCTGGGCTAACACCAGTGGTATACGTGAAAGGTATCTACTGCATCCAACAGTTATTCTTGAACCTCTAATTTATTTGGCAGTCAGTTGAGCCACCGGCGAGTCAGTATTCCTCAGCCTTCTTCAAGCGAGGTTGTCTCCAATGTCTGCATTCGTTCATTAAGCCTAGTCATCCAACACCTCGGCATCTGTCATTGATTTAACTGTCCTGATTTCACTTTTCATAGGTACTAACAAGGGCAGCTCACAAACACCCGACAAGCCATACAATTTCAGAGATACTCGTTGTCGTGTTGGCAATCAACAAGCCCATTGTTGTTGCATACGACGATCGTAATTGTTTGTGACGTTCCGTTACGTGTTGTCGTTCCATAATTGTTGTTGTCATCCCCTTGCGATGATCGTAAAGATGAGTGTTCATCCATTCCTTGCTTCTGATGGATGCCGATCTATCATCTCTCTAATTTTCTACACAAGAATTCGAATGGGAGCCACACCTCATGCAGTTCCACGCCAGCGTGATTCCACAGGTAATCACAGTAGTTGATAAGCTAGAATACGATCGCTCCTTCCCCCTTATCAGACCATACACAACACTCGTCACTAGCCTTCAGGCCATCAAAAATCTGGCCTTTATCAAGCTGGAAGTTTGTGAGCTTTTGTCATATAATTTTCCACATATATTTGACTCCCCCTCTCTCCCCAATGGGTATCCTTCCCCCTCCCCTTCAACATGGCTGTGCCCATTATTCCAGGTATGTTTCTTGGATGTGCTTTGTTCGTATGTTGGAAGCACTAGTATTTGAAAGTTGCATCTGTCTCAATTTATCTGCATTTCAGTATATTGGCAATCTTTCAGGGAATTGGAGGTAATATTATTTATTAAATGAGGCCATGGCTTGGTGGGGTTTCACTGAACATGCCAGTTCTGTAAAGTTAAGCAACATCAGACATGGGTAGTCACTGGATGGGCGACCATTAACGACATACGATCTAACCAGCCCAAAGGACATGTAGATAGTGTAATTGACTAGCACATCAGCGAGGTGAGCTTGAAGGTTCCTGGTTCGAATCCAGGCTGTGGAATTTTCATTCCTATTTTCATTAATAATTTAAACGTCTGAGGTGGTATAGAAAAAAACACTCCTTGACCATTCTTGAGTTATTCCTTATTTATTATGTTCTTTCGATTTGAAAGAAAGTAATTTTGAAATTACTACTTTAACTTCCATTGGATATAACTTGAAAATATTAGTGAAGCTTTCATCCAAAGTGTGCATAATTGTAAGTCAGAGGTATGTAAGTTCGGTACACCTCAATTTTGAAATAGCTGAAACTCGTTTTAATTAACTTTTTTATTCTTAAATGAATCCTCATAGCTTTTCTCGTTTTTAAAATGTTTTACAAAATGTAATTCATAGATAATGAGTTATAAATTCCTTAAATTAATGATGTCAACTCGAATAATATTTTTTCAGGTTTATCTTAAATGATATTACAGTGATGGCTACAGAAGCAAAGGGCAGCATGGCGCGTTCGAAGGCAATGGGGCACTGAATATCTGAAAGGGGCACTGAACGTCTGAAAGGGCACTGAATGCAGCTAAATTCTTACTTTAAAGTTAATAAAAGTACATGTATTTCAGCGAACTACATTTACTACAGGCATAATGTTAACTTCGGAGTCTGTATGCGATTAGGGCACGTTAAGGTTTTCTAATCTCTTCCTTAGTTTGTTATGCCACAAAAAGACGTCATTCTGGTGGTACAGTCCTCAATAGTTCTTAAAGTATATTTTTCAATAATTTATGCAGGATAAAATTGCAAATAATGATTGAATTAAGATTTTTAAACTTTATACCTTATACAGTTGATCTGTATTATCCCTCAGCATTTTATTAATGCTAATTTAAACGTATTGCTTATTGAGGAATACTTCTTCTCGCGGACGAAGCGGTTTGTTTTGACAGTAAAGTGACCACAGGAAACCACTGCACACGAATACGAAAGACTCAACTTGTCAGCACGGAGGATAAAAAAAAGCACAAGGAGTAACGCGATGAACAGCTCGTCACGACTACCAACTAAACCGATGCAGTTAGTTAATATTTTAAGTGAATGTACTTAATAGTTTAATTAAAATGTTTAGGCTTTAAACCACTCACGCCACAATGATAAGCTCCAATGAACACTTAAGCCGCACATTGTTGGCATTTATTGGATTCAGTTTCTTGCGTTTGTGCAACGCCGAGGGGGAGTGTGGGTGGGCTGAGGGGCAGCGTGGCGGGGCAAGGGACATGGTGCTGCGCCAGCTGATTTTGCCTAACGGCATCACTGCGTCACAGTTTTTATGTCAGGTTTGGGAAACTTTTTTATTAAAGATTTTTAATATAAAGTGCATCCCTAAAAATAAGCTTAAATTATCTTAATTCTGGTCTCTCTTGTGGATATTTCTAAATAATCTAACGGGATCCATGGAATCCGGTAGTGAGCCGAAAAGAAATCTGAAGCGGCCCACAAGCCGCAGTTTGCCCATCCCTGTTTTATATGGTAGGCTTAGGCCAATTCATAGTTGCAAGTTTTTGGCTGATGGCGTTTTTGTTTCATGATACAATTCATAGTTATTGTATACCCTGAAAAGAATTTAAAAAAAAGAATAGGATTTTGAAACTAATGAGACAGATCAAAATATACAGGGTGTCCAAAAAGTCTGGTAACATTTCAGATATCTCACAGCTGCCAGCTAGGAGAGATCTGATGAGTGTGGCTTATAGGTAATGGGGGGGACGGGGGCGGGGAATTCATTCCCGAACTCAAATTTGACCTTGACCCCCAAATTTAAGGTCATCAATTTGCTAACTCGAAAACTATTAAAGATAGAAGAAAATTTCTAATTGCTACTCTGTAGAGCAACACCACATTAGTCTAAAAACAATTTTTAATCACACCCTTCCCCTTGAAAGATTTTGAGAAAATGGGCGAGAAAGAGTTACTCAAGATCAGGTTTAGCTGCCCAGGTTGGCTGAGGTTTCTAGCACATTTGAATTGCAGTGAAGCACACTCTTGAGTGACTCTTTGTTGCCCATTTTCTCAAAACCTTTCAAGGGGAAGGGTGTGATTAAAAATTGTTTTTAGACTAATGTGGGGTTGCTCTACAGGGTAGCAATCGGAAATTTTTCTCTATCTTTAATAGTTTTCGAGTTAGGAAATGGATGACCTTAAATTTGGGGGTCAAGGTCAAATTTGAGTGCGGCAATGAATTCCCCAACTCCCCTACTACCTATAAACCATGCTCATCAGATCTCACCTACCTGGCAGCTTTGAGATATGAGACTTTTGGACACCTAGTATAGAGCTTCAAGCAGTCATATCTTTCTAGAGATTGTGATTACCGGTGAAAGAAATGGACATATTTATTGCTAAGAAGGAATCTTTCCTGAAAGTAACTGTTTCACAATTGTTCAAATTCCATTGTCTGATGTAGAATTAAAAAGACCTTTGATAACTGTTGATACTGTTAACTGTTATAAACAGAAGATGTACAGTCATAGACAAAAAAACCGCTCCCTCACTCTGTGCTGCTATATTTTTAAATGAACGTTTACTACTTTTGCCACTAGGTGTCTGACATCGATTAGCATGCCAGTTTTCTGCTGTATTTTGATTACAAGTTCACCACACAGCAATCTAATGATAAAATTTAGATTTAATATTTCTTCTCAATTGTCTTTTGGATAATGGTTGTGAACAATATTTATTGCTTTGTTATTGTTAACTTTAAAATGTTTTAGAAAAATAGTCCGTACAGAAGAAAATAGGATGGTATGATTTTATTGGTTAAAAATTTAGATAATTTTCTGACTAAACTAAATGATATCAAACACCTAGTGGCAGAATTAGTAAACACTCATTTAAAATATAGCAGCATCGAGTGAGGGAGCGTTTTTTTTGTCCATGACTGTACAGGCGCATGCTGATGAAAATTGCTTAGCAATCAAAATGCATATTCATTGAGAACAATGAAGAATGAAATTTTGGAAAAGTGGGTGTCCTCTAAATCTAACTTATTGTCAGCTATTTCAAAATCTGGAAAAAAATCCAGGATCTGAAATTCTTGGATCCAATATATAGGAATAATTTAATTTTAGGAAAGCTCTACCTCTAATATGTTTTTGGAAGAGTATTTTCATGACTTTATTCGTTTTGTTTACATCCTTAAACAAAACATCAGCATTTTAAGATGAAATTCAGGAAAGCACTGAAAACATTTGTTTTTAATTTATTTTTTTCCATTTTTTACCGTCCCAATGCCATAACCACTAAGCTACTAAAGACATGAAAGCTATCCAGGCCATGGAATTTTCTTTACTGTTTTTTTGTTTGTTTTTTTTTCCTTTTCCTGTTTAATCATTAATATCTGGAGATATGATGTGAAAAAATCCTCTGACTCATTTTCCAATTATGTAAATTTAACATACGGTAAGAATAAAAATATCCTTTTCATCTTGATAGATCTATTGACTTAGAACTAAATATTTTTGGAATTTTGTTTGGTTTGTTTAAGTTAAAACTCTGTAGAGTAGGGAGTTTAATGATATTCAAAAACTGTTATAGCTACAGTGGAAGCCAGATAATAGGCCCACTGGATAATAGGACCAGCCGCCTATTAGGACCAAAAGTCCAGGTCCCAATCCCGATCTATACTGTATTGTTAGCTCTGATAATAGGACCAATCGGTTTCTACCGTCCTGATGTAGTCCTATTATCCGACTTCTACTGTATATTTGAGTTTGCAGAAATATAAAATTCTAATTAGAAGTTTATTTCCATTTAAATGGCAATTGTTTTCATTTCAACAATGAAATGCAGCTGTGTAAGAATGTAGGTTTTTTAAATAAGGTTGAAGTATGTGCCTTACAACTTTATTAAAAAATAATTTAAAGCAAAAATTTTGTTGAATGTTTAATGGAATTAAGATGTAAATTCTATCTTATATTTAATATAAATTCCATGAAACAATATTAATAAAGCAAGTAAATAAATATACTTAATTCAAAACACTCGATTTAATTTTGGTCAGTACAATCTTTTGATAAATCTATCTTGATGTTTCCATGGCGATCTGTGGTATGATTTTGATTACAACCATTCTACGATTAGTGCAAGATAAAATTCATCAAAGAAGGTGGACTGGACTGGAAGAATCTAGTGCAACAGATTTCCATGGAAATGTCAAGATGGATTCATCAAAAGGTTGTAATTAGATTGACTGTTTAGAACTTTTTGTTTATTTACTTTATTAATATTATTTCGTGGAATTTAAATTAATTTGTAATTGCTTGCATTAACTTTAGTCTTAATTACTCAAACAAGTTTACCACGATCTGTTTTTTTTACAAGAAATAAAAATTGTAAACAATAAACTATCAACGTCTACTTTGATAAGGCATTAGAGGCAAATGTTAAAAGCTATTGGTGGTTATAAAACTGGCGAAGAAAAGTATGGTTGGATATATTGACCTGAGGCAAATAATTAAGGATTAAATAATAAAGGATGTACCAAAATGACCTGACATTTAAATTTTTTAATAAAACACATTTTTCATTGGAAAATTTATAATATTTTTACTTCATGGAGATTGTGTGTGATACAAAACATCTGATAAATGTTTGCCCTGGCCTTGATAGCACAAATTCACTCTTTTGAGGAAATTTTCCATATAAAATGTTGCTTTTCAGTGTTGTCGAATTTCATCTTTGAGGTCCTCAATAGTTGGTATTTATTGAGGTATACTTTATCCTTAAGATAACCCCATAGAAAGAAGTCTAACAGTGTCAAGTCACATGATCTTGGCGGCCAAATCACTCCACCTTGCTGCGAACAGTTTTCATAAAATTTTCACCATTTATGAAGTGAATTTTTACAATTTCTACGCATTGTTCAATTATGTATTTTGCATAATTTAACCTCCGTGTTTAAAATGACAGCATATAAAAATCTCTACTCTGGTTGTACCACAAAAAAAATGGCGGCAAATTCAAAATGTTGGTTCTTTTCGGAGTTCGTTATTTATTTTATTTTATTCTGTCGTTTTTGGCTTGTTAATTTATTTAACTGTTAAATTTCTTTTTTGGCTTGGCCATCACTTTAAGTTTATTGTTGTTCTTATGTAGCAACAATGTACCGTAATTTCACACGGATAGTCCGCCTCCCATATAATCCGCAGGATAAAAAAAAAACACCTTTCCTGTAAAAAAATTTCTCAGGAAATCCGCGGAATATCTGAGAGTTCAAGCCCGTGTAAAAAGTGGCTCATTTCAAACCTTTCTCAAAGTAGTAATTTTATTATTTACATAGGGGTCATTCCATGTCAAACTACCAAATTTTAGAAATGGTTCTCACTTGACCATCTCCAATTTTCTTTAAATTTTAACATAATGTTGATAAAGGTTTGAAAGAAGGGTAGACAAAATTTCAGCTTCATAGACCTCATTGTTGAGGTACTAGAGCCTTCCTTATAGACAGCCATTTTGTAACATTTCGTAATTAATGAATATTTGGCCAAGTTTGATGGTTCACTGTTTTACATTAAAGATGGTTTTTAGTTTGAAAATTAGGTTACCAAGTCAGTTTTTCCTACAGAATTCAAAACTAATATTATCAGTGGCCAAAATTCATTCTATTTTTTGGAATTTGCTACCAAAGTCATTATAAAAACCTGTTGCAGAAAATGTTAACCCAACTTTGAAAGTCATTAGTTAAGAAACAGTAAACTTTCAAGGCTTGATTTTTTAGGGTTACACTTAGTAGGTACCTGAGTGACTCCTATACAAATGACAGCTGTTTTGATCCTACAGTTTCTGAGATATTGTTAAAGAAATTGGACTCCAAAAATTTTATGCACAAATTTAGCTAACTTTTGAAGCAAAATATGTCTAAATGCATCATCCCCAATTTTATTTTGAGTCATTTCATTGAAAAGAGCCGACTTTTTTTTTTTTTTATACAAGAAACTTGTTTCTTTATTCTGGGATCTTCATGGGAACATCTCCAATATAGCAATGAAGATGACCTAGTTTTGGGACAAAATCAGTTATATCAATAAATTGTTTTACTGTTAAAATTTGTATGTATAGTGCCTGCAATCTTGTTGCAATCCATTCCAGAAGCAAAACCATGTGAAACGGAAAAATTGGCACCCAATATCATTATCCACAGCTGATACTATGAAAAAGTTGCTAAAAATCAATGTTAAACCTGGTCAGAAACTATGCACAGCCTGTAGAAAAGAGTATTGCAAGAAGCAGACAGCTTCAGGTGAATTAGAATCAGCTGCTTCATCCACTTCTATTGATCCAGATGATACATCAGGTATTTCTGAAGGAGTCAATGCAAGTCTGACAGCCATAGGCATATCATCACTCAAATTTCAAAGAGTTAGTGCAAGGGACAGACAGAGTTATGCAAAACGGAAAATCGGTGAAGCACAGCAAGTAATTTCTAAAAGGATTGCAGCTGCAGGTAGTATTGATTACCAGTTACAAGGTTCTAGTACCAGTCAGCAGTGCACAAATTGCTCAGACTATGGCAAAGTGGTAGTGGCTTAGCCACCATGGACCAAAGTAGGGATTATGCATATATGGACCTCGTAACAACACACTGAGGTCTGGCCTTGTTTCACTTAATCACTCGATAAGCTGCAATGGGTCATGTTTAAACTGATTTTTCTAGTCATCCCATGAAGATCCCAGAATAAAAATACAAGTTTCTTGTAGAAAAAAGTCTGCTCTTTTCAATAAAATTACTCAAAATAAAATTGGGGATGATGCATTTAGACATATTTTGCTTCAAAAGTTAGCTAAATTTGTGCATAAAATTTTTGGAGTCCAATTTCTTTAACAATATCTCAGAAACTGTAGGATCAAAACAGCTGTCATTTGTATAGGAGTCACTCAGGTACCTACTAAGTGTAACCCTAAAAAATCAAGCCTTGAAAGTTTACTGTTTCTTAACTAATGACTTTCAAAGTTGGGTTAACATTTTCTGCAACAGGTTTTTATAATGACTTTGGTAGCAAATTCCAAAAAATAGAATGAATTTTGGCCACTGATAATATTAGTTTTGAATTCTGTAGGAAAAACTGACTTGGTAACCTAATTTTCAAACTAAAAACCATCTTTAATGTAAAACAGTGAACCATCAAACTTGGCCAAATATTCATTAATTACGAAATGTTACAAAATGGCTGTCTATAAGGAAGGCTCTAGTACCTCAACAATGAGGTCTATGAAGCTGAAATTTTGTCTACCCTTCTTTCAAACCTTTATCAACATTATGTTAAAATTTAAAGAAAATTGGAGATGGTCAAGCGGGAACCATTTGATAGTTTGACATGGAATGACCCATAGCCGTCTTCATTACTTTTATATATTTAATGAAACTTTTATAAATTTATTATTTAAATGTGTAAATAACTATAGTAATCTCATTTTAATGAATGAGCACAACTCCTTATTTCTTCAGCGGCTGCCATGGTTCTATCAACGCACTCATTGCTGTGTGCTGCCCAATAGCGATAGAGAGCATTCTATGACATCATAACATCTTCAACTAATCGTGAATCGCCTAGTACAGTGAATTCCGGCCGAGCGAATCGCAGACATCAACTTTTTAACATGTTTTTTCTTAATAATTTATGAATAAAAAGTTATGTCACTGGTTAATTATTGTTCCAAGGGGTTAGACTATTAATTTCACTGTTAGAAACAGATTGGGTAATGTTCCCTTTTAGCTAACTGTGCCTAACAGACAGCTACATCGCAAAGGCCAACTCCCGCAGCCCGCATGTGATTGAAAACGAGAAACGAAATTTGTCTTTCAGGAGAAACATGAAATACGCTGCCTGTTGGCTTTTTTTTTTTTTTGAATAAAGACTCATTAATTTAAAACCATCAATTCAAAGGCCATCATGTTTTTATCTACAGAAATAAGCATCAGTAAAATTTAAGCTGTGATGAGAACAAAATTTGCTTGCTTTCATTAGGGATAATGCCCCGATGTGTCGGCAATTTTACAATTTTACTTTAGCATCTGTTTAGCGATTTCGCTTCATGGATATTACGCATGGATTACGCTAAAGTAAGCAGATGGATATGTTAAGGTTTCTATGTCCTGACGAATCACATACTGATGAAGTTTTATTGATCGTTAATAATAAAATCACATTTGACAGTAATTGATCGTTAACAAAGGTTCATACTGATTCCCAAGCAAAAAGATCGAGAATCACGTGTCTGAAGTAGTTCAGAAAAAATGTGTACGAAAGCTCAATCGATGATTTAACTGTTTATCTTTTTCGTACATCTGTTTATATCACAAGTACAGTACAATCTCTACTCTGTGTTTATTTGCCTGCAGTTGCAATTTTTTATCAAAGTGTAAGCGAAGGGAAAATCTCTAAACCACGCGATTGCCTTTTGTCTCCGAAGCTTTCCAACCCTAACATTTTCTGAAATAACTCATCCGAATTCAATTTATTTTTAAATATTTAGATAGTGTAAACTAATTTATTATAACTCTAACTAATTAATTTCTTATTTACTGATGAAGAGTATATAATTGATTTAAACTAAATAATCAGTATAATTTTCCGATTGCGGAATGGGGAAAAGGTGAAACGAAAAATGTGAAAACTGCGATTTCTGCTGCTTGTACTCAAGCGTAGTGAAATCGAAATAAGTATTGTTATTTACTCATTTTTTTTTCAAAATAAACATCGATTTTTGACTTAAATCTTATTCTAAAGCACTTAATAGACTGTATAGGATGTAAAATCATAGATGCCAATTTATTAATAAACATTTGAAAATCGGAAAATGTCTTTTAAACATCCGCGAGTGTGAAATTTCGTATGCTCTGTCTACATAACGGCAACTCGTTATAAAAAATGGATTTGTCTCAACATTGCCATTATATAGATGGAGCACTATACTTCATAAATTACTATCAGAAATAAATGGGCAAATTTGTGAAATATATTATTTTGTAAACTTCTCATCTATTTCTGTTACTCGCGGCCGCTGCCATCTTGCGGACGTCACTTTATAGGTTTACCATTTATTGCAATTTGGAAAAATTTGTTCCCAGATAATCCGCCCCTCGGATAATCCGCAGAGCCATTTTTCAGATGAAAAAAAACAGATAGTCCGCGGACTATCCGCATAAAATTACGGTATTATGTTGTTTGTTGCCTACGATTGTTGGGGGAAGGATTTCAGAGAAATGATGCTGAGATTCTGAGCAATTTGCTAGTAAGAAAGATCTCATGCTGGCTATTGTTGGATGAGTAGGAGCTTCTGAGATTCCAGAGAAATAAGAGCGATATAGACTCACAAGAAGTGAAGGGGACAGCATCGTCTTGTTGTCCTTACTGTGATGGACAGTCTCTGTGAATAAATGAATTAATAATGTAATATTAGATATCATTGATGAGTTAATTTCCCATGTAAAGATAATTGTGGCTAAGATAAACGAAATTTGAGTGAACGAACTAACTAACCTGGATTCAAGGATTTCGGTATGGTGAGGCGACTCTTTTCGTTTTCTCATGGCGGTGGTATTCGACGCCTCTACAATTAATTAAAAGGGGGTCAGTGTTGAGGAGCATTCCTAATCATGCTGGAATGAGAAGTAGAACCACGGATGAAATTGGGCTTGTGGAGATCCATGCACAGAGGTCTATAAGTCTATACTCGGCAATGTTGGGGCAGGCAAATTACAGCACTGACCTCTCAACCCCTAGGTAACCTTCGAATATTAGGTAGAAACTACCGTTGCTCATGGGAATAACTGATTCTGGTGCAGTAGGGGTTAAGGTCTCCTCTTCTATTAATTAAAAGGAACATAAGACGCTTTCCAGGTGCTGCGTTTGCGAGTGCATCGTGTTTTTACACTAGTAATTGTGTCACTGATAGTTTGGGTGAAGGTCACTCAGGTTTTCAAGGTGCCCTATGTTGGTTCATTGCCCTTCCCATCCTGCTCGCAGTATAAGTTTAGGAATACGATTAGTCCGCTGAGGAGCAATAAAGCTATGTTATGAAACCTAACCTAACCTATGATTGATGTATATGTGATAACTGGTTATCCGACTATGCTGGTCGTATTATGGTGGTATAATGCAATAGTTTAAGCATGATGACTTCCTGAAGATTAGTTTTGCAAACTATAGGGCCCCAATTTTATGTGTAATTGTAGAACTTAGCTTATTTCAGATTAAAATTAATGATATTTGTTTAAGAATTGGTCTTGTGTCAATTCCCCGAATTTACATTGGTCCAAAACCCTGGTGGCTGCCTTGGGGAAGGTCTGTTGATGTGTTTGCTGCAGCTAGAGTGGTAGTCCCTCCTCGGGGCCGTCACAATATAAAGTAAAAAAACAAATAAATAAATAATTAATATTTAAATGGATATGCAGTAGAATTCCAATTATCTGACATTCGCTTAAGCGACATTTAGTTTTTTCCTATATTGTACAACAAAAAAAAAACTTTTTGACAGGTGTAAGAAAATGCCAAATTATTCAAATAATGTAGGCTATCGAAAAAGAAATGTGGGTGGTCACATGAAAATTGACCTGAAGGGAAAATAATAGATTCCAAGAAAAACGCTTTGAAAGTTTGAAGACTTGTATGCAGCTCTGCCAGTGACGCAAGCGCAGGGGAGGGGCAACCTGTGAGCGATTAAACAACCATACATCCATGCAAACATAAACATTAATTTTTGTTATTAATGGAATTAAGATATACAGTCGAACTTGGATAATTCGAAGCTGAAGGGACTACTAAATAAATTCGAATTATCCAAAACTTCGAATTACAAAAGTTACATCGACTGTAATACAAACGTCAGGGGACCAAAAAAATCTTCGAATTAATGATGATTTCAAATTACAGAGGTTCGAATTATCCAAGTTCGACTGCAATCTTATTGAATAAATAAATAAATAAATAAATAAATAAATAAATAAATAAATAAATAAA